>APFE030095142.1:107055-127071 GCA_000404065.3 Pinus taeda
AAAACACTGTTGGTATGAAATCCAACCTCGTAGGATTCATTACAGAAATGGCGGGTGGAACAGTTACCCGGCAACCTGCTTAATGAATAGACTGGACCAAGTTCCTCCACTTTAACCGTCTCGAGTGAAGTGAACCCCCCAGAAAATCCAAGTGAGTTTAGCCGAGGTCTGCTCCAGGTACAGTGGGATCTTCCCTCTACCGTCACCTTGGGTAGAATCCTAAGATAATGGTCACTAAGGTCACCAACAACAACAAATACACCTGGGGGAACAGTCCACACTCCGACAGCATGCAAGGGCAGAGTATCAAGCTCAATCCCCTTACCGGCTCCTTGACAATAATCCAAGGTTTACCGATAAGTGACCCCTGGCTCCTCGACAGTAATCCGAGGTTTACCATTTGTAATACGTGTGTGTCTAGCGTCGTTCCCAACAAGGAAGGATTGATCCCCTCACTGGTTCGAACACGAGCTCGTGCTTCTCCTTTAAGAGGAGCTTTCCCAGAGTATAAATGCAACAGTTGGATTTATCCTATCACAAAATAAGCTACTTGTTTGGTTTTTCTGTCTTGGAGAGTTAATTACTCTCCTACTCCAAGACACTAGCTTGATCTATATTGGTGCTTCAGAGCCCTAGTAAAAGAAAAGTTACTAAGTTGATTTTACTTTAAGCGTTAATTTTAAGGCTTTCTTTAAGACAAAAGGTAGTGGAGATGAAACTGATGGTGTGTAGACTCGACTCAAATCCACTAAAAAGATGCACTTAAGATGATTTACACTACTTTTTCTTTTCAATGAATTCCCTAGCTAAGAGAGTTGAGAAATGCAAAATTGATAAAAGCAACTTTCTTAACAGACAATCAAAGAAACAATCTCTTTATCTTTTCCAAGCATACAACACATGACCACTCATTACTTGCAAGAAATTTCCTTTTTCTTTCAAAATACTTCAAATGCTACTTAAAACAAACTTTGCAAAGGAGATATTTTGTATTTTTTCTATTTAACAAAGCATATAAAACTATTCTAACAAAATCAATTTCAAAATTTATAAAAATCTATGAAACACTCACTCAAAAACAAATCAAAAGGAAATTTACCTAAAAGAAAATCTAATGAGGCAAAAGCCTACTAAGATGATTCCAGGTTGTTTTACTCGGCAACAATCAAACCAAGGACCAACTTAGGCAGAATCATAGACCAGTCAAAAACAAAAATCAAACTCTTTTGTTCTTTTTCTTAAGAATGAAATTCACAACTCAATTAACAAGCTTCTTCAAAATTCCGCAAAGAGACAACACAAAGGTAGGTTGCTCACACAGGTAGACTTTATGACAGGTCCGACTCCTAAGAAGACTGATAAAACCAGAGAGATCCAAGTTTTCACAACTTCTAAAGTCAAAGTCACTACAGGACCAATGCAAAAATCAAACCCTAGGACTAGAACTTCTATGAATTTCACTAAAACTCTTGACGCTAACGAAACAAGTTCAGGTGAAGATCTCTGACAGATAACCAGTGGATCTGGGTAGTAAAAACTAATTAAAGACAAAATCTAAGAGGAAAAATGGAAAAATTGGAATTTTCTCAATTTTTGACAGAGTACGTAGGAAGCCTGTTTGCAGAGGGGCATGCACGCTCTGTGTACAAAGCTACAGTGCCTACAGGTATGCACTGTGCTCAACTCAGAGGGTGCGTACTACTGGAAAAATCAAGAAAAACGAAAATCTAACTTAACTCTAAGCTAACCCACCCAAATACACAGTCAAACAGCCAAAAACCAGAAAAGAAATGACTTTTCTCAGATCAAAGTTTCATACAAAGGAAAAAACATTCACATCAATGGAGTTCCCTAGTGGAGTCGCCAATTTTTCATGCGGAAAGAGTTAATATTGTGTACAAAACCAACCTCCCTAGAATCTTAAGGCTTTCTAGTGACAAACAAGACAATTAAGAATAATCCTTCTCTAAATATGCATTTACCATACAAGAAATCAAGTGTTTAGATCCTACCTGTAGTCCAACGCTGTTGTAGTAGTCTAGCCTCGTCGATCCAGATGAGCTCCTCCTTCTCTTCGAAACCTGCATTCACTAACAACCAAACGATTAAATAGCACCTGAATATCTCATAAAATAAATCGTATTCAACATACAGACCAAGGAGTATATGAAACAACTCATTAATAACAAATTGTTGAGAAGAATGGACTTATTTGTATTAATAGGAAACAAAAGAAACCATTACAACCTGAGCCTTGGTGTTGTGCAAGTCCCTCCCAAGGTCCAACAAGAGTTTTCCTTTACTTTGATAAGCTCACCCACTTCCAAATGAAACAAGAAAGGATGGGAATCACTCCTCACAAGCTTCTACAAGGAAGTCCGAATTCCAGCAGCATCTACCCTTTGGAATATTCAGCTTTCAACCTGCCTCCTCCTGGCCCAATGCCTGTATTTATAATGCTCTAGAGGAAGTTAATCAGGTCCACCATCAATGGGATAGGGATACATGAACCATCTGGAGGCGCTCAATACACGTCAAACAATCTTCTAGAATGCTCTAGAAATGACCACAAGTAACTTTTTAAAGATGAAACTTGCGCCTTTTGACCTTTACAGGAGTACGCACCCACCCCTTTACATACAGAGTGTACAAGTACGCAGGTATTATGAACTTGGGATGCGTACACGTAGGTAAGGTTGAGAGAAACTACGTACCCAGAGATAAATATGTTTTTTAAAGACTTTCTCTTTTTCTTAAAGTTTAACATGGAGAGAAGAAGTATGAGACTTGCCAAGGAGGATAGTATGACTGTTGATGGAGCCATACTAACTGCAAATAGTCATGGTGACAAATTTTAGTGTAACAACTAGCCAATGATGTAAGCCATTAACAAACGTGCAAGAAATCACCGATAATGATAATGATCCTCAAGGTACTGTACTACATTCTACATGGTGTGAATGGATGTTTTGATGTCGAACACCATACAATTTCTTTCGGTCAAAGGCTAGCGATGTCAACCTATCGTCGGAAACAAGAAACTTTCCATTGATACATGCAAGCCTCAAGGCATTGAAAGGGTGTTTCTATGTCAACTTCTTGGATAATGTGTTGATGCCGACAAGAAGCGACTCATCACAGGAGGGCCTTGATGTATCCGAAAATGAAATGAAATTAGTGTAATGGTTTTGGAGACAAAATTTTACTGAAGACACAAGGTTCAAGAATGGCGGTCATGAAAATGAAGGTTTATGAGTATTTCAAAGGATGAATTTTAACTTAATGACTTATCTTGAACATGTCGGCAACACTGAAATCAATTGGTAGCATTGAACCAAAAAAAAAGGATGGATGGTATGATAGACCAATGGTATGAGAACCATCAAGCTAATAACCCAACCCAAATAGTCACAGTGATGAATTGAAAGTGTAATGTTCAAGAGTGACCTGCTACAAAACGTGGTTTACCCCTTTTCCCATTTTCTATAGTCATTGTTGACCATTACCTCTTTATTTTTATCAAGCTTGAGGAGGATAACATATTCTTGTTTTATAATTTCACCCTTCGGGTGAATCCATCACTATGTGATGTTTTAACGAGTCTAGTGAAGTTGAAACTCGGTCTTGTCATGATCGAAAAGTTTGTCGCTATTTGATGTTTTAACGAGCTTAATGACAAATATAACTTGGTCCTTTTCATGTTTAGAGAGTTTGAAAAGGGATGAAAAGAAAACTCCACAAGTTCTTTTTCATAGATTTGTCTCTCAAGCCTAAAAAAGCATAAAACAATATGAGAGAGAACCTATTGACCATGTTTGATGAACGTATTCCTTTTTCATAAATAATCTATCTCAGCTCGAAAAAGGGTTAAACTTATACTGAGTAGATGTCATTTCAAATACATTAACGAGTTGAAAAGGACAAGTTCTCAACAATCGTTTCATATGTAGAGAGTCTAAGAAGAGCTTAAAGAGGACTCCAAGGGGGTTCCTTTTTCAATGTTTAGCATAGCTCAAAAAAGAGATAAAAGTATGCTCTATTATCAAAGATACAATTTACAATCGACCACGTCAAATTCTATAATTCAGTTGTAAAACCTACTCAAAACATCACCAAATGGATTAAACATACATGTATCATGAGTAAAAATATGTCAATAGTAAATTTTATTCAATTAATCAACATGAAATAAACATAAAACAAGTATTTACCATGTCATGTTTACCATTTGATATTTACCATTCAGTTTTGTGCTATGGGCTAGTCTTTTACCTCAAACTTTAGCAAATGATTACGAGAGATCCTATGGACCATTTCTCATGTCGTCTGAACTAGGTTGGAGATCTACCCCTCCTATTTCTTTTCATGTCATTCATTTACTATTTCATGCAAGTTTTATGGTTTTTTGGGGCCTCTGGGGTTAGATATTTTCGCCCTCGGATCAGTGCGAGCTTGCATGTCAAAAATTGAAATGAAGAGCACCCAGATAGAAGGTTGTCTACTCTATAGTGCACTGCCTTGTTGCCTGGGTTGCGCTGGGCAAGTTTCCCAAACTTGTTTCACCTGTTTACTCCAAAATTTTTCTTGTTTTTTGCATGAAAGGGGTCCTAATTAATCTTATGGTTCAATTTCATGCTTTCATCGAATCAGAATGTTTATTACTTAGCGAGAAAGAGAGCATAAAAACATGACATGATTGCCCTAAATAATCTAGTTACAGTTGAGGCCCTCAAAAACTATGGGTTGCTCAAATACTTCAGGCTGTCCGGAATGAAGCAATAAATAGAACTATTGTAGTTCCTAGTTCATGCATGGGATCTGAAAGATCACACTTTTCACATAGGGGAAAAAGTGGTCCCTATTATGATCAATGATGTTTAATTTCTTACGGAGCTATCGAGGTGAGGTGCCCCCATCTCACTTTCAGTATTTTCCTTTGGAGGTGAATCAGTGAGGGATTACATTCGACAACTTTGTCGGCCAAGTACACAGCCTAGCAAGGATGGGAAAATAAACATCAGGGATGTAAGTGATTTACCTTTGAGAACTATCCTTTTCACTATCGCAAATTTGGTTGGCAATGTGACACTTCATTTGGTGAATAGATCATATATGCAGTATGCACTAGAGCATCTTGAGCCAACAATATTCAACTGGTGTGAGGTCGTGCTTTCTTCATTGAAAGAACAACTCACAAAGGTAAAAAGTGGTAAGACGAAGAATTTTAGATATGGTTCAATCTTAATCACATTTTCCTTAGAAATAATTCCATTGATGGAACTAGAACATGTAACACTGGGTGTAGTTGGTCTTAGAGATCCATAGATGCAGAGGTGGGTTGAATTGATGGCTAGACATGTGGGTCAGTCAATAATCGTTTTTTCCACTGCATTCTTTAGCTGGCTCGATTGAAAACACATTGTTGTCGATGAGCATCCATAGTCATGGATGGATTTTCATGGAGATCTAGATTTGGTTTTACCAGTGGGTGCTGAATGGAGTTCTATAGGTAAATTGTTTGACCAAGTGTTTTTTATTTTTTTAAGTTTCTACATGTTTTTGTGTTTTGATGTTCCAAGACTAAACTAAAATCATTTTCATGCATGCATATGTGGGTACTATTCGACCTATGAGGTTGTTGGCTTATTGGGGCCTGACCTAGGTTCAGAGTTAGTTAGCCAAACAAATCCCTGTTCTACTAGCCCTTTCAGCAATAGTCCACGGAGTGCAGACTGAGGTCTCACCCGAAGTAGTATGGGGGGGTGCTGGAACTAGGTTTCCACACGGTTGAGATGTCTAAGGGGTTGATTTGGTCCAACTGTGAATCCCTTCACGTATCTTACTTCACGCACTTCTCTCATCTTCGCACCCTAATATGTTCGGCTTCGTGCAGCCCTAACCAGGGGTTATGGGGCTTTTGCACCACTAGAGCAACGACCTGCACTATTTCCCTAAGTCACACATGATATCTTACTTATCTTCTTCTAACAGTTAGTTATCTTCATGTAAATAGATGCCTTATATTATATTATTTATTCAGCACATTCATATGAGTTTATGCATAAAATAAACAGTAAACTTGTAATTCAGACCCAATATACTTCAATGCATAAAATAGGAAAAGATACACAAAAATATGGTAAAACTTATCTTTTATTAATTCTTCAAATGGTTACAGACTTGACTTGCTCTGCGCACTCAGCTACAGGGGTCCACGCACTTAGTTGCAGACTACTAGGCCTTTGCGCAATCAGATGCAGGGCCTTCTCCTACTGTACGACCCAAAGACACAACTCTGTACTCAATACTTCATCAATTCCTTAGATTCATCCATGATTCGATTCCCATTATTTCTACACTTATAGCCTCACACTATTTATACAATCCCATGGTCTACGGATCATATGTAGATCATTCAAACTGACATTACATTACAAAAACAAGGGCGGGCAACCCTATGACTCTATTACAACTTCGCACTCCACTCCCACAATTCATAGAGTCTTTACAATGGACTTAGTCCAAACTTCGGCTTTAAACCCCAAAACATGCTTTAGGGCGATTCCACGCCCCCTAACACAAACATCGCGACTCATCCATGAGTCACTCTGTCAGTGTGGAGACCCTCTAAGTCTGCTCAGACAGTTGCAAGGTTGACAGTGCACTGAACGACTGCCTGCTGAATCTCCTGTACTCATTGTTCTGAGACTGCGGTGTCGCAATTGCTTCCCTACATTTGTTCCTACGTCTCCCGCATCTGTGCGATCTTGTCTTCAATTTTTGCTATGATGAAGAAGACCTCATTGATCCAAGGCTAAATGCACATATTCAAAACTGCTTCTCTTTGTCGTGTTGCATCTACTTTCTCTTTAAGTGCTTTGGCCTGTTGCATTTGCACGAGCCTCTGAGTGAGGGCCACCATCTGTCCCTAAGCACTGGATGTTCAGGTCCTCCTATAGTTTGTTGAGGGCCTTGAATGATTCTTCCAACATTTCTGTGTAGTCCCTTACTGCACTACTGATCTCTTCCATCCCCGATGTAATAGCGTTGGCATGTTGCTCCCTTACTTCTAGAGTAGTGGACGGCTGTACCTTCAACTGTAGCTCTACTATCAGAAGGTTCAACTCCAACTGAACCTTGGCCATTTCTTCTCGTGCCTCGTGCACCCCTACTACTAATCTCTGGATGTGTGCCTCTACTGGTGCTTTTTCTGGGATAGCCAGCTTAGGGACCATCTGGCAGGCTTCTTCAAGTACCTAGACCATCTTCCGGTTCTGAGACACAATCTCATCGTGCAAAGAGCTCAACTATTCCATGTTGATCTTCTGCTCACTCAGTACCTGCAACACGTGACTCTCCCTAGCCCGCAGTTCTTCAGTAATCCCATCCTGCAGAACATATAGCGTCTCCCATGGGAGCGTAGTGATGTTTATCCCTATCCCCTTGAGTGTACTAATTGTAGTCCCATCGGCCTCATTTTCTGTAACTAGTGCCCCTTCTAGTAGCACTATGGTGTTGGTTGTATGAGCACGTAGCGTTTCCTTGGTTGCGGATGTTCCTACTACGAGGCTAGTCGAGAGAGTACCAGTCTAAGGAACGTGCACCAGCAACTCCTGTGTTTGTGCTCGAAGGTTCCCCAACACAATATGATTCTTCACCATGAAGTTCTAGAGGGCCTCTGTGGTGACGTTGCGCGCCGTCTCGCCTATATCATGCAAATCCTCCTTTGTAAGGGTGATTGGGTCAATAAACATCTTGGATGCTTTCACCTTCTTGCGTGGCCCCGCCCACTCACTCGGCCACTAGCACTTCAATTGTGTTGACGTTGTTGGTGTGTCTGCGTCACCCTCCCCTTCCTCTATTTCAATTTCTTTCTCCTGCTTAGGTGAAGGCGACTTCTGGCCCTCATGTGCCTTCTCTGCTACCTTCTATGTTGCTGCTGCTATGGCATTTTTTTGTTCTGTTGTTGCATGTGCAGTGTCCCATGCATCCTGCGCTTTTGTTATTGTTGCTTCTTGTTTCCTCTTTTCCACCAACTCGGTCGTGCATAGTTTTTCCTCCTCCTTTTTCTGCGCAGTAGAATTTTCCAGCACAAAGATGTCTGGACTGTGCCACTCCGGTGGCAATGTCTCCAATATGTCAAAGATCACATCATATGTGGCCATATATGGGAGCTCATTACACTTCTTCATAGGGTCCTTGCGTGCCTTGAGGTAGATGTGATGAAAGTCCTTTTTAAATTATACAAAACTTTGCAGGTTGTTGTAGATGGTGGGCGATAATCACGGCTTGCGGTTAATCCCCATTATGATGTTCATCTCCATGAACATCCAGAATATCTTGTTGTCACGGATCTGGTTTTTGTCTTTGGTGGCCCATAGCAAAGAATACTTCGTGGCCTCTCGGAGATCCCTTGGAATCGTGGGGAACTCCCCTGCCACCATCATTATGGACAGAAGAAGCCAAGCATACTGGAACATTTTTCCTATTCCTATGCCTCACTACAATTCTCTAGGAACTCTTTGCAAAAGAATTCGGACTAGTTAAACTGGGCCCCTTTTGTGCACTGTTCAACAAGTTCCACCACAGGTGTGGGTACCTCATCGGCGCGACACTTTTGCATGAGCTTACCTACCAGTATTTGGGCTGCAACTTTGACTACTTTATTTTTTATGCTGGATATGTTGTAGCCCCTTTTCTTCTTCTTTAGCTTGTATTTCTTTTTCATGGCCTTCACGATGGAAAAATCAATACTTTTTCCCTCCGAAATGTCTATGGGGTCCTCTCCTTTACATGGGAACTGGCTAATGCAATGGATTAAGTCATCTGTGATGGGGATGGGCTCCTCCAGTCATAAACACTGACCATGCACCAGGAAAAGGAGCTGCCTGACGATGAAGATAGTCACTGGGGAATGTGGTAATGCAGTAGCCAGAGCAGGTTTAGAAACCGTACCGTTTCAACTCCACGTAACCACTTTCACAACTCCATTTCTATAAATCTTGTCATAGTGCTCTGCTTGGACTTCATGAGCAGTGCGGTCTCTAGGTGAGGGAATTTCTCATGGCAGCGAGATCCCAATCTTCAAACTTCAAATTCGGCACTCATCCCAAGTGTGTTCCCTAAAAAATGATATCGTCCATAAGAGTGGAGTCTGCAGAGAGCTCTTTCTCTCATCGAGGTCCTTGGGCACTTTGGCCTTCCCCTTCCTCGGGCAGCTTTGTTGGAGGGTGTGTAGCCTCGATTTGTTCCTCGATGCCCTCATTCTCATCCTCTTCAATGATGAAATCCTCAAGGTCTTCTTCCTCCTCATCGGCTTCCAGGTTAATTGATTTCCCTTTTTCCTCCATCATTAATCTGGTGTGCAGCGGGTTTCACGGAGATACATGCATCGTAATCATTACCTTCTATGGTCAAGACTTGTGCGGCTTCTTTGTGGTCATCTCTATGACTTCACTAGCTTCTTCAGGTGCTGCCATCTTGTTCATCTAGAAATCTCTCAGCCGCTCACTTAGGGGCTCAAACAAGACTCTGCATAGGACAAACAGGTCTCGGTTCGGGATACTCAGGGTGCACAATAGCCGAATTCACAAATGACCAAATGTTGTTTGTGGGGTAGCCCTTTGTAACATATAACACCTTTTGAATTTGAATTCGACCATTCCCCCAAATTTGGTCCATTAATGCTCCCTTGGCAGCATATTTTCCAAAATCTTGCACATAAAGCTCATCTTAAATGCCTGTCACCTACTCCATTTGGTCTCATGTTAAGCATCACATCATGAATAGTGACTACAACAGTCACTTTCTATCAAATCCAAACGACAGTACATCCCCCCTTATGCGGTCACGGACCTTGTGACACTTTGCTCCTATGCGTAGCCCCAACATTGTGTAGCTAACGAGCTGAATATTTTATAGTCTGGTGCCTCCTTTCAACTGCCTGGAGCGCTAAGAATGTACTTCCCATGGCTAGTCAAGTGGCTGCGCCACCTGTATAGGGTTTCAACCCATCATCCATCACTTTTTCTAGAAACATCCACCTTTTACTGTTACTGACTGCATCGTGCACTTTACCATTTACAGCGCGTAACCATGGGTGATCCCATTTGTAATATGCAGTCTAATCCAAGGCATCAGATTGATCAACTCTCAGTGGTAGTTCCCAAAATTTTCACCGTAATCGTGCACATCGTGTTTTATCATCCTGATTTACTTATCGAGAAAATCCTTCGTTATTTCTTCCTGAAGCTTCTTGACTTTCGCTTCCACCAGAGCAGTTTTCTTCCTTAATCGCACCCTTACTTCCATAAGTTCTTGGAGCCTAAGATCACCCTGTTGGATTTCTTCCTTTGGTCCTAAGCATTCTTCTTTGTTTAGCTGCGTGATCCCTTCTTCTAAGGCTCCACGAACCGTCATATCTACTGGTGCTGCTATGTGTGGACTAAGCTTATTGCGTGCTATTAGAACTACAACGTTTGCTCCATAGGCCAACCCAAAAGGTGTCTACCCTCTAAGTTTCTTGCACGTTGTCCTATAAGCCCATAGAAATGCTAGTACACGCAAGTCCCAATCACTCCACTGTGCATTATATACCTTGTTCAGTGTTTCACACACTTTTTTAAATGTTTCTGCGTGGGTAGCCTTCTGCGCACTCATTCCTTCCACACTTCATCATCCCAACTGGAGGGATCATTCACAAAAATTCCTCACCAACACCTTCTTATTGACTGTGTTCCCGAGCACGAAGTCCATTTGCATTTGCATAGGTTGTTTAGCATATTCCTGTACCTGTTAGAGTCGGTATTTACATCCCTCCGTCAGAGATCATTTCTCTTTATTACATTTCATTTTTTGGTGTCTCACTAGCTTCACTCAGTTTCATTCCACTAGGGGCATGCCATAATCTGATGGAAGGGTCTGGTCGTTCATTACCCCTCATGCCTTGCACTGCTGGCCCAGAGCTATTCATCAAAATCAAGTTTTTGAGTCACTTACAGTCTTGTTTTAGTCTTTTGATCAGAAAGTGTTATTTTAGTCACTAGGTCTAGGGTTTCACCAATTGTGTCTTCAGGATGTCCAATAAAGCCAATAGGCCAGAGGGGGATTCTTAATAAGTTGTCGTTTCAAACATTTTCATCATCATATGGATGGATTGTGAATTTTCTTCAAAACTTTGTTTTGAAGAAAATTCGACAATTCGTGTTTTGTAATAATTTTCAAAAATTTCAGTTGTTGAATTCTTCAGGTGCAACCCTTGTCTCCTTTGCCAAATTGCATGTCAGCTATCCCTGCAAAAAATTGCCAAGAATTTCATCATTTCAGTCAAAAAATCAGAAAGGAAATTTAAAAATAGAGTTGTATTCAAATGGGAAAAAGTGTCAATGCCAAACATTACAATGTTGGGTTTTGAAGAGACAAAAATCAAATCCATGTCTTTATAAAGCTATTTCCATGAGGATCAATGTCATTGGCAAGCCAAGAGCAAAGAGAAGCCGTTTAGAGCAAATTGGGTGAGTAAGTGCACAATTTGGGTGAATTTGGGTGAAACTTGACCGGCGCGGCGCATAGAGCAGGTGGCAGAGCGCACTGGGGAGGCGCGGCGCACTGGGAGAAACCACATAATGTAAATTAACATGGGCGTAGCGCACTGGGACTGTGCGGTGCATTGGGTATTCGATGCGGTGCATACAGTCCAAGGCCCGAATTTTCTTGAAATTTCTCAAAATTGCCCATAACTTGCGTGGATTTGCTAGGTAGGGTCGTGTTGTGCCCTAGAACAACCCCCCATTTCATATCATTAAAATTCCAAAAAATATAATGTGAAATGGGTCCCTTTTTAATATTTATTTCAAATTGATATCAATTTAAAGTTCTATTTCGCAAAAAGGCTTTTTAATAAAACCAATCAAAAAACCCCGATATAAAACGATTTATCTTTATCATTGCGATAAAGCGATCGCAAGATCGCATATCGCAATGACAAAGAAAACAAATGGTAAGGGAAATATTGGTTTTTGCCGATGCGAAATCGCTATCAGATATCAGCAAAGCATAAAATGACATGAGTAATGATCTTTGCTACCATGCGATGCGAAATCGGCAATCGGTAATCGGCGATAGCATCTAAAGCACAACTAAGCTTATCCTCATCCGATGCGATGCGATATCGCTTTCGGCAATCGATGATTCACCATGCCCTCATCCTAAGCGGCACTACCAATGATGCCCGACGCGATGCGATATTGGATATCAGCGATTGGGGATTCCAAGCAAAACAATTGCAATAACTTAGCATTTCCCAGATGCCCGATTTCGCAAAACGTAAATGGCACATTTCTCAAAGTAACAGTCATAAAGGCAGTTTGATTTGATATATTCGTAATTAAGGCCATATCCTTTGGAAAAGCTGCTCATCCATGTTTAAACCACCAAATTGCCCTCAACCTGCTTCAAATAAATCATTTATCCATTAATCGAAGCAATTGTAATTAATGAGACTGACAGGCCGTAATGACCATTTAATAAGAAAAGCAGGCTTGAAGCCATCCACGTTTTTGATCCTAAGGCCACCTTAAGTCGATTAATTACTGTGAATGCGCCAAGACATATATATATTTCATTCTCTTCGATTCATGATATTGTTGCATGCGGCGCTTATCTTTCACTCTGTGCAGAATTCTTTCACAGAAACAGAAGAAAGTGGAATGGGAAAGAAATCCAAGAAGACTACAATGCCTACTGCTCCGCAAGCCGCAGGGCTAACTATCGCTGATCCAACTGGGAAGAACAAAGGACTAATATAAGATACAACATGCTTAGGACTCCCCAAGACCACTTGGCAGGGGACTTATAATTTGATTGAGGCCGAAGGGCCAATGGTGACCGAAGTGGAGATTTTATGCGACAATAACAGCAAATCTGATGCCAATATAAAAGACTTGGCTAACTCCTTCTTACACAGAATAGCGGCTCAGGAGCAGGTTCTTCCTTACATAGATGTGGTAAGGTGGGCACTCTAAGAGCTCCCAATTATTGATAGAATATTTGAATCTACGGATGGGAGGGTTTTCGGTTCGTTTCGAGCCGAAGACCTAAGGCTAATGTATCACCTGCCACGAGAAGAGAAGAAGTATAATGCTACATTTTTGGAGAAGTTTCGAGCAGAAAACGAGACCGAATCTGAACCTATTCGAGGCTGGAGACAAAATCCAACAAAACACAAGCATGAAACCTCTGGTAAGTACTCAGTTGACTCCCTGTGTTCACCTTACTGTTATGCTGGAATTATGATGTGTAGGCTATGGGGATTGCATGACTCTGCCAATATCACATAGAAATGGTCCCCCTAATTAAGGAGGCATGCAGTGGAGAAATCATGGACTGGGCGGTCATATTGTCCGACAAGTTAGCCAAAGCCATTCTTGACTTCAGGTCTGACTATCGTGTCACAGAGAGGGTTATTCCACCATTTTACTATAGTGCATATATTATGGATGTGTTGTGTTTTAATTCTAAATTTCCTGTACTGGGATGGAGGTGGACGTCGCAAGACCCCACACCCATTCACATATATCATCGAAAACTTTGGAAGACTAGTTATAAGCACCACCTGTACCAAATCTGCAACGGTTTTATGTTACCAATTCATTATTTAATTTTTAATAAGCTTGCCCCTAAAATATCCAAGCAAGCAGCTGTAGATTTGACTGCAGTAGTGAGTTGGTTTGGGGAGGATAAATTCACCTATATCCGAGTTTTTGGCAGTCAGGCTAAGCCACATGTGCTACCACTCTACATCCCTGATAAGTTACTTGCCAGGGAGGTAGCTTATCAAATCAGCGCTGAAAGGGTTACCCAAACCCTGAAAAGAGCTAAAAAACATGTTTGGCCTTCTTTTCCATTGCGAATTGGAATGCATACCCTGCGTGAAATCAAGCATGCAGAGAAGGAAGCCGGTAAAATGAACTTTCTCACCCTGGCTACTCTGCCAAGAAGGCAGTATGATCCAAGAAAGATCGCTTACAATGCGCTCAACCAGGCCAAATTGGCCAAGGTCGAGCACAAAGAAGACAAATTCGAAGACTTGTTCGCATAAGCTGAATCACTGTATCAAGTCAAGTCACTTGCCCGAAATGTTTATAATGATGAAGGGCTAGTTGAGTTTAACAGAATCAGAGAACAGAGGTTGCAAACTCTACCTCTAGACCTGTTAGCAACTGTACCGATAGCAACCAGGTCAAGCAAGTCTGAAAAAAAACATAATACACCACCTCCTACTACATCAAAACAGCAGGAGGAGACGCATAGCCAAAGGCAGGAGGTAACTCAGGAAAATGCACAACAAGAAGAAGAAACCCAAGCAAAGACCCAAGAGGAGAGCATCTCTAAAGGTAACCATGATCCATTAGTTGATCCGAATTTGCTCCAGCAATGGAATCAATTCAGTACAATCATCAATAACTTAGAGTTCTCAAAAGATGATGAGGTTTCAAAGGAAGGCGATACACAGGAAGTGACATCGAAACCGGTTTCAGGTGAAACCAGCAGCCTACCCAAAACAAAAGAACTAGAGATAATTCCTAAAGATCCAACGGGAGAGATCGTTTTGCAAATTGAAGAGATCCCCCCTTTAGATATATTTTACAGCCCCAAGCATAAAGCCGTCATAAAGCGACAGAGGAAAAGGAGAAGAATTGATCAACCTTCCCCATTCCCTGAATTGACAGTAACGGTCAATGTTGTATGGAAAGAGGAATTCAACCCCTTCGATGACTTAACCAATCTATCACAGTTCGTTGGAGCATATTCGGCGGCGACTATTGATAAAGCAACAAAGGTGAGCAATTTGTTGAAAGCAAAGGATCAGGATATCTCTTCACTACAGGCGAGACTTTCAGAAGTTCAGCAGAGGGCAGAGCAGGCCGAGAAAGAATTGCTAGTACAACAACAGAACAATAACCAGCTAGTCAAGCAATTACAAGAGCAAAAAACAGAGGATAGATGATGGCGCAATACAAAGGCAGAAGGAGCTATCAGCAGCACTGGAGCAGTTAAGAATATCGACTAAAGGAACAATAAAAGCAAAAGATGAACAAACGCTCAATTGACCACTAAAATTGAGCAAACGAAAAATCTCCCTAAGATAGATGAGTTTAAAGCAGAAGCGCTCCAGCTAAATAAGGGATTGATTAATCAGGTTAAGTTGTTATGTCAACATCTCATACGAGCAGAACCATTGTGTGAATTGTCAGCGTCTATAAGCGAAAAGGTAGACAAAGCAAGGGCTGAGGATCAGGCCGAAGAAACACTGACAAACTTTATAGAATGGCAGGATTCCGATGTAGGCCGGGCAGCTAATCTACCAAGAATTCTGGAATCGCACAAAGAGATATTATTCACAGAATGGCAATCACAACTAATAAAAGCAGAAAGAGCAACTTCCAGATGCAGGACAATCAATGGAAATTTGGTTGAATTAGTAAATAATACACTGTATTTATCTAACATAATTTCCTAATGCACTCTAGGTCAATTAACAACAGCAAATATATTGGAGCACTCATGCTATCCGGAGCTGGAGAAAAGTGCAAGATTGATCGCTGGAGTCAACAGTCTGACGTGGGATGCTTATTGGTTTTTTTAATCAAGCCATACAGCCAAAGAGCTGTCTTGAAGTGCCTAACCGATGTTGTCGGTTATATTATACCTGACATTCAGGATGCCACCTTCGCCACCCGATTCAGTTTACGCCTCAACAAACCGCCAGAAGTAGAACCAATGCTTGCGATAAGCCAGCTAAGTTTTAAGGGCAAACAACCTGAGGCATGACTCACTTCGCCGACTGCCAGATCGCCCCTAAGAGATAGACCACATTTACTGATACCGATTTAGTAGGATTTTGTTTCATAGATCTTTTTAGCTTAGTAGTATTTATAGACCCTTTCATTCATTTAGAAAGGGTTGTAAAAGTTTTGTATATGACTTAAATCCTGAAGTTGCACTATTGTATTTCAGGGATATTCTTTTATGAAACTTGACCAATTATTCCGAATTTGATGAGGAAGGCTTTTATGCAAATGTGCACTATTGTCATTGTTTGAAAGCATTTTTGTGTTGAAGAAGGAATTTTGAATAGCGATTGATATTTCGGATCGATCTACAACTCACATGGTACTATTATCTGCGTCTGTATTCTTTTTCGTTATATGAATTGTTATTGAAATTGCTCTTGCTATTATCGCTTATATATATGTGTGTTTTTCATAGCATTCTTTATGCATTCCACTATTGGTTGTTTATCGCATGCTCTCCTTTCAGACGTATATATGTATCGATGATATGAACAGTGAATGTAGTAATCTGTATGCATCGCTTCATTGTGACCATTCATGTGAAGCAATCTTTAAATGATTGAACATATTTTATTTATTTTATAGAGTCATCTATATGCCTGATAAATAGATAAAGATTATTTAACACTACATTCTGAATGAATAAGTTTTTCCCGGGATTAGTATTAGTTTCCCTATTTTTGTCAATAGAATAAGTCATTCGCCTATCATTTAAGCAATTTATTCATCACCCATCCATCCCTTTTATTTCATTATCGGGAAACTGGTCCCGTTATCTCCAGTTGGAGCCACCATTCCAAATGGAAAAGGAGCTGTACCAAGGTCTGGACCGGGTGGTTATCCCCGATGTTATGGCAACGATTTCCGAGGCCTCAACATTTCTGGCGCTAGAAGGAGGGCACCCGCTATGAATGGTGAGTAAGGCAACACCTACAAACCATTCAAAGAGCAAAACACCCTCCACCTCTCCTCGAATATCTCATTCGCATTCTGAATCTCCAGTATCCAGACGAGACGAAGAGGAATCAACCACTACTGCTCAATTACATCATACTTCAGAACACTTAAGTCCGGAGTCCCCTAAAGTTCAATCCATCATCCAGAAACTTCAAGGCTTCTCAATTTCCCCTCCTAGATCTAAAGTATCACAAGGCAGTCACACTTCGCAATTTCTCTTACCCCCTCATCTTACCAGACTCCAAAGTGAAAATCTAGGTATTGAGCCACCTGAATTTCCTTTACCCGAAAGGAAAAGGATCAAAAAGACCACTGAAGGTTCTGGTAGTGAAACCCTTTCTCCATCATCTTCCATTTCATCATCACCTGTGCGAAGTCATACGCCCACTTCACCACTTCATATAGTTGTTCACTAAGGGACTTCATCCCAAGCATCACAATCTTTTCAGTCAGTACTTCCGCCTCCACCTCAAGCACCCGGAACACCACAAGCGAACATCGATAAACCTAAAATGGCCCAAAGACCATGGAGAAGTCTTGGTGCGGTTACTATGCCTGCACCTTTACATCCATTACCCGATTACCCCGAAAAATGGTTACCCAAATTTAATCCAGATGATGGAACTTCTGTAGAAGAACATATTAACAATTTTATGCTGTCAGTCAATCTAAAGGGAGTCACTGAAGAAAATGTGGTAGTAAGATTGTTTCCCTATTCACTACAAGGATCTGCAGGGTCTTGGTATTTTTCCTTACCCTCTGGATCCATCACGAGTTGGAATATCTTCCAGGAACAGTTTCTCACCAAATATGGTGATGACAGATCCTTAGCTACACTTGTCCATGATCTTTCAAACTTAAGGATCGAATCAAGAGAACCCATCAAGGAGTTCAACTCCAGATTTAACAAACTCTTGAATAAGATCCCCACTGATGATAAACCAAGCGAAAAAGTTAGAAGCGAGTGGTATATCACTGCTTTGCCTTCAAACATTGCTATATTCGTTGATAGGGCCAAACATCCCACATTAGCCAAGAATATGAAGGAAGCACTCGCAGTAGAAAAAAGTGTAATCGCCTTAGAAAAGAAAATTGCCTTGGAAGAAATAAAATCTAAAAAAGTGTCCTTTAAAGATGACTCTAAGAAAAAGAACATTAAGGATCCATATGACATGGAGGGCCTTCAAAAATTCCTTAAAACGATGTCGAAAGAAATGGTTGAAATCAAGAAACAAGTATCAGAATCCTCAACGAAGAAACCATATAGGAATTTCAAGAAACTCGAATCCAAACCCCCTAATGTTATATCATATGCAGACTCGGATCTTGAGGAAGAAGAAGAGGAAGAAACAATTATACCATCTGAAGGAGAAGAAGAGGAAGTAGTTGAATGTCACGGAATGTGGGACTTTATACTCCTTAATTCCGATACTGATGCCAAACAAGAAGCCTTTCCTGTCACTACAAGGAGTAAAGGTGCTCCCGAAGCTGTCTAAGCTAATCCTAAGAAAAGGAGTGCCAGAACCAATACTGTAAAGGAAAAGGTACCCGTTAGAAAACCAGCCGCAACTGTAACAAACAATCAGCCATCATCTTCTACTACACCTTCATCATCTAAGACTTTAGTAATTTCTTATTCGATGGATTACAACATTGTCGATGACATGAAGAAAACTAAGGCAAACATCACCATGTTTGAGCTTAGTAAATTAAAACATCAACAAAAATTACTACTCAAAGAGTTTAACGCCATTCCTTCTTCCCCTCTTCCCACCACTAAAGCTGCAAGTGACTCAGGACAACCCCATGCTGGTAGAGTTGAGGCAACCGACACAATTCTGATTGGAGATAGATCAAACTCCCATACCCCTCCTTTTCTCCTGACTTATGAAATTTATAATTGAAATCTGCACAACTACTTAATTGATTCTGGAGCATCTTCCAATATAATGCCTGCTTTAGTTTGTTCCAAACTGAATATAGAACCCCAAAAGTCTTCTATTCACATCGTACAGTTAGATAGAACTAAAGTTCAAGTCCTAGGAGAAATAAACTCTGTAACAATCAGGTTATCGGCAGATCCAAGAATTGTCCAAAGGATCGTTATTCTAATCGCCGATATACCTGAATTTTATGGATTGATTTTAAGCAGGGATTGGTCAGAAAAACTCCATGGGTATATCTCTACCGATTGGTCACATATGTAGTTCCCCTATAAGAGCAATCCCAATCAAATAAAGATTGATCGAGAGAAACATATGACCCATACTGTTACAGAATTTGAACAAGAAAACCAACCAGTCGCGTTCAACAATAATATCCTAGGAAACTATTCTTCAGAGTCAATTTTCAGCAATTATGTTGCCCAACAATCCCCTTTCTCAGTTGACAATTACGCATCACAAATCGAAAAATTTTCACAGACCGACAGGTCTAAATGCGTTAATGTTACTGAGAATGTTGCAACAAAAACTATAGATAATTCATTATTTTGGTCTTTATATTTTGATGGATCTAAGTCCAGGGAAGGATCAGGAGCAGGATGCATTCTGGTCAGCCCACAAGGAGAAAAAACAATGATGTCCTGTAGATTAGAATTTGAATGCACTAATAACACAGCCGAGTACGAAGCACTTGTCCAAGGACTATATAAAGCAATCGGCCTCAAAGTTCAGTACTTAAAGGTATTTGGCAACTCTGAAATAATTGTTAAGCAGGTAAGGAATACGATTCACTTTCTTTCGAACCATCTTAAGCATTATTAATCACTGGTACAAGAACTTACCTCCCATTTCCGAGCATTCAATATATCTTCCATACCCAGGGCTCAGAACTCCGCAACTGATTTGCTGGCCAATGTCGCTTCCAAGCTGCTCCCTTCAGAGGACTATAGTCCCGATAGGTTTTCATTAGAATTAATTTTTAAGCCATCCATTCCAGATAATGTAACCAATTGGAGATTGTTTAACCATGATGAAGATATTTTACAATTTCTGACCTCTGAAAAATCCTATGACAATCAAATCATTGAGGAAGATGAGCATGATACTCAAATGCAAGGTAAACATGAAGAAAATTCAATCCCTAAGCGTGTAGTAAAGCTTGAAGACCTTTACAATATTAAAGAAAGGTTCAAACCTGTATCTAATACAAAACTTCAGAGCTCTACCTTAAGGTTTGAATTAATAAACCTTGGCACCGAACA
>APFE030095142.1:142180-175451 GCA_000404065.3 Pinus taeda
TTAGACTAAATACAACCAGTTTAACAAAGCTAAACTGAACACAAATCCATCAACTGCACCTCCAGTCCACTAAACTCAACTCACTTGAGTTCTAACTGAAGTCCTGCATGCAAATATTAGTCGTCCCATAGGTAACCACGTATTTCCTTCTGGGATCTGCATGTACCACATCCGTATCTCATCCTGAAGTGCTCCAAGAGAATAAGACAAAGTTTATAGTCTAAATATTATTATGAGCTAATAATATCTGACAGTTCTATATTTAGACTGAGCAGTCACTCCGCTGTGATCTAAAAATAGAAGTCCATCTATTTTTCCCAACTTGATCAATTTTTCATAAACAGCAACCTGCAATCCATAGACATGATCCATATGTCTAAAAAATAGGCATAGTCTAAAAATAGACTTGCGCCAAAAATAGCCTGCGGGCCCACTTAGTGAAGGCGACTCTTTTCACTAAGCTCCATCATCTTTTTGCAATCTCAACATTTTCTTCAGAAATAGTTATGAGCTTGTATTCTTAAATGATCTGGTTTACGCTATTTCTTTCACATATGAGTGCATGTCTTAGGAATTCTTAACTGCTCCTGGATCCCATTCATCCATTTCTCCTCTTTGTCAGCATGATGAAATGATTCTTCATTGCCTTTCATCCCTGATGTCCACTCCATACTTTCAGCAGACCGTGAATTGTATCATGTGTGGCTATCTCGCTCCGTATCCCCTTGTGACCAAGAAAACGCTCGCATGCCTCAATCTGTGACTCCATGCCCAATGGTTCGAAACTTATCACACCTTACAGTGCCTCTTTGTTTGATAATCCTACCTTCCTTCCAATCACAATCAACACTCCCTTGAAGTCAGAAAGCTAGCCTAAAATCATCAACTAAGGTTGAATCAAAAGGAGAGAGCCCTCTCTGATTGCAGGTGGGCTAGAACCTGCAATCAGAAGATTGGTTTGTGGTTACCTCGACCGTATCCCTATTTAGGAGCACTAGGGACAACCTGAGTGATAACATAATGGCGACTCCGCTAGGGAACTCCTCAGATAAATCAATGCAACCACTCTGCAGCTCTACAGAGGAAGAAACCGACTTGTAAAAGCCTCGGTCGACCTGTATTTGTGCACTCCATTGGGGATTCAAGCGCTTTGTTCATCTTTAAACCCCACTGGAGGAAGTGCTCCTGTTTTTCAAAGCTTGTCACGCTTAGTTCTGATCTCTGATGGTGGACAGAGATCAGGCACTTCAGAGTCTAGGCATCCACCTGGCGACTCCACTTCAATTTCAATCAAAGGCTCCACTGAGGAATGAACCAAATGTTACAACCAAGTACCCCATGTATTAACAACAAGAGAGAATGACCGAATCCTGGGAGGAACTTGCTTTAGAGGAAGCTTTAGATAAATGCAGAGAAAGTTTATCAGGGTTTGAGCTTAATGAAGAATTTTTCAGAGTGGTATTGTCAAAAATATCAGGCGGTCGGAATAAACTTTTCCTTGAGTTCGTTGTGGAAAAATATGAGAATGAAATTGAACTCTTGGGAGCTCAAAGACAATCTTATGATTTCCGCAACCCTCAAGAGTTTTGCCAAAATCTTCCTCCTGCAGTTCACAAGGAAATAGTGTTGTCTCCTAAATTACAGTTTGAGTATGATCTGGCTTCCAAGGGAAAGACAGAAGGATCATCTGCTAGGCTCATTACCGAAGATGCAACTACTCCTTCCGACCCAAAGAACCCGGAATCATGCCGAAGCCTCCATTCCCCTATTCAGGAGGGAACACTGTGGCCTGAGGACTTGCAGATTCTGTGTGATCTGGGTTCCAAGGGAAAGATAGAAGGATCAGCTGCTAGGCTCATCACCGAAGATACAACTACTTCGTCTGACCCAAAAGATCCTGAGTCATGCTGAAGTCTCCCGTCCTCAACTCAGGAGAAGATGCTGCTACCTACTGATTCACAAACTCTGCATGATTCTATTGACACGACAGAAACAGAACGGTCGACTGACAGGCTTACCACCGAGGATGCAGTCGCCCCGTTTGTCCAAGAAGAAGCAGAAGAAGTTCTCTCACAGGGTAAGTTCATCGATCCAATCGCAGAGTACATGGAACTTCGGCTTAACATAATTTTGTTAACATGTTTTCTCAGTGAAGACCGTATGCTTCAGCAGCAAGTGATAGAGGCCACAATTTTGGTTATAAAGGCATATGCCCAAATGATGCTTTTACGTTCAGAAACTATCAGTCAGCAAGTTTATCTCGTTTCACAGTTGCTTAAATGGCTGCACTGGTTGTTTGATTTTACCTAACGACAAAGTAACTGCTGGTTAGGGTAGGTAGGTAGAAGGAATAAAGCGGCCGGAGAAAATAAGTTTTGCAGAAGACAGCAAGAAACTAAAAACCAAGGTGTTTTGGCCTGCTGTTCTTGACTTCTCACAAGGAGAAGCCATCCCTGAGTGGAGCCACTGTTAGCTTCCTACTGCAGCAGGTATTCATTTTTCATGATTGAAATTTTACAGGTCAAATATGTCGTACTTTTCTTGCTGCAATGCTCCATATTTTCTCAAACAGTCTCCAAATGAAGAAGGCTACTTCAAGTTCATCCAATTGCCTTCAAATTTTGTAAAGTTATCCCGGTATCGCTATTTTTAGTTAAAGGGAGGTCCAAACAATTTTAATCTTGGTCTCCCTAGGTTTAAATTTCCTGTTTTAGAATATAGAGATTGTAAATCTGTCCAAACAGTTTAATCTTGGCAGATTCTTTGATAGGTAGAGAAGCATAGGAGCCCAACAGCTTAATCCGAGCTCCGGAAGAAATAAGGTTAGTATGTAGATAGGAAAGCATCAAAAGAAAAATGAATGACGGGTTTGCAAGTCTAAGTGCACCCCCAAACAAAAGAAGAAAAAATGCTAGGCAAGTAGGCTGGGTAGGTAGTTCTCAGGTTGTTGAATTGCTGACCAGTTCCAGGTTTTCAGGTATCATATCATGCAGAACATAATCAACAAGGATTTGTAAGCAAAAAAGCTCAAAAGAGGTATAACTGACTCCCCTTCTCTGTTCTCCCCAATCATTAACTAATTTCCCCAAAAGAGGTCAAGATTTGCTTGACACCTCTTAAGTTCCATCATCTTCATAACACTGGCTTGAGTAAAGATCTGCTTTACTCAAAGTTGTTCCATATTTTCTCCTAAAGTATGGTTCTATCCCCTTGTAACAGCCTAAGCTCTCCCGAATTTAGCACTTTCTTACCATCTCCATCTTAACCACTAACATTATTATTTAGCTCCCTATTCTTCCCATCCCCTTATTAATATTAAGTAAAATCCCCCTACGTAATATCCCTCCCCCTGGTTGAAAAATAACCATAAGAACTCTCCGGAATTGCTCAGTTATTTGAAACTCAGCAAGAACCCCTGATCGCCAAAACCACCTCCCAGATACAATGGACTCCTTCCAAAGTACAAAATCCCTCAGAGGTAATCAGACCCCTTCCGAAACCTCAAATGCCCTTCATACCCACTTACTTGCTCTTTCCTCCTCAAAGCCGTATCGCATCGCAACCTTGCACTCTCATCTTCATGCAAGTCATCACCCATCCGTTCCCCGCCGATGCGATATTGCGATATTGGGGATTGGCGATCGCAAGCGCCGAGTGTCCAATTCATTCACCTCTCTGTCTCCACCGATGTGATATTGCGATATCGCTGATTGGCAGTCGCAAGCGCCAAGTGTCCAACCCAATTACCTCTCGTTCCCTGCCGATGCGATATCGCGATATCGCATCAGAGTCTCTTCACCACATTACCTCCAGTATCTCACCATGTCGCTCTGTACCAGGGACCCACAACTGACGTCATCTGCCGTACAGCCAACGCCATGCTTACGTTAGTAGCCAGAAAGCCAAAAACTTCGCGCAAGAAGAAAAATCGCACTTCGGAGCTCTAGATCAAGAAACCGAGGCAGTTTCCGATGCATGATTAGTGCGAAGCGCTAATCGCGTATCGCTACGGGAAATAGGCCATTTCGAGGAATCTTCAGGGAATCTTCTGATTTTTGAGCCCATTGCGCGCCGAAAAAGCCCGAAAATCGCCCGATCATGCCAAAAGGATCCGGTTTAAAGACATCAACAAATCAATCACAGAGTTTAAAGTGTATCAGATCAAATCAGTAGGCATCAAGCGTGTCAAAGAGTATCAGTCGACGGTGGGAGCCATCAATGTAGCGGCACAGTGTATCAGCAAATATTTTGAGCATCGGCCCGAAGCAGGAGAACATTTAATATCTTCCAGCAGATTCATAGAAAGAGGGCGAAACTACTTGAAGCTCTCAAATCATAATTATTTCATATTCAATTCACACCAAAGCCGAACTGCAGTCCCTAAAGCACAATCACTCCAACAACACCGCATCTGGTCCCCAAGGGCCACCTCGTCACCTGTTCCGATCCAGCTATCCCCAGCGCAGCCAGAAAGATTTACTTGCATTTAATTCCAGCAGCATTTAGATTTTTGAAGAGTTCTAAGCAGACCTGTCAAGGTCACTTGTAATGATGTCTTTCTGATATTTTATTTATAAATACCACCCTAAGCAACGTTGTGAGGGGTTGGTTGGTTGGTAGTAGTTGTTGGTCAGTCTCCTTTCTAGTATTTTCTCCGAGCAAAGACTCACACTATAACTGTTATAATTTCCATAATCAAAGATTGCTGAAAGCATGCATTGCGAAACAACTTGATGTTTTCTCTTGGCCAAGGAATGATCACGGAATTCCTGTGCTTCTACATGATCCAATAAGTTTTCCTCTCCTATGTTTTATTTTATGTTTTTTACCACCTTTCTGCATTTCTAAATTGCAGGAAAAGAAGAATAGCTTAAGAGTTGTTCCAATACACCTTAAGTTCAATTTCTGCGTTTTTCAATGTTTTCTTCAGAAACAGTTATGAGATTGTATTCTTAAATGATCTGGTTTACGCTGTCTCTTCACATATGAGGGCATGTCTTAGGAATTCTTAGCTTCTCCAGGATCCCACTCATCCACTTCTCCTCTTTGTCAGCATGATGAAATGATTCTCCTTTGCCTTTCATCCCTGATGTTCACTCCGTACTTTCAGCAGACAGAGAATTGTATCCTGTTTGGCTATCCCGCTTCGTATCCCCTTGTGACCAAGAAAACACTCGCACGCCTCAATCTGTGACTCCATGCCCAATGGTTCAAAACTTATAACACCTTACCGTGCCTCTTTGTTCGAGAATCCTACCTTCTTTCCGATCACAATCAACACTCCCTTGAAGTCAGAAAGCTAGCCTAAAATCATCAACTAAGGTTGAATTAAAAGGAGAGAGCCCTCTCCGATTGTAGGTGGGCTAGAAACTGCAATCAGAAGATTGGTTTGTTGTTACCTCGGCTGTATCCCTATTAGGAACCTAGGGACAACCTGAGTGATAACATAATGGTGACTCCACTGGGGACCTCCTCAGATAAATCAATACAACCAGTCTGCAGCCCTACAGAGGAAGAAACCGACTTGTAAAAGCCTCAGTCAACCTGTATATGCGCACTCCATTTGGGATTCAAGTGCTCTGTTCATCTTTAAACCCCACTGGAGGAAGTGCTCCTGTTATTCAAAGCTTGTCACGCTTAGTTCTGATCTTTGATGGTGGACAAAGATCAAGAACTTCATAGTCTAGGCATCCACCTGGCAACTCCACTTCAATTTCAATCAAAGGATCCACTGAGGAATGAACCAAATGTTACAACCAAGTGCCCCATGTATAGAAAATAAGAGAGAATGACCGAATCCTGGGAGGAACTTATTCTTAAGGAAGCTTTAGATAAATGCAGGGAAAGTTTATCAGAGTTTGAGCTTAATGAAGAATTTTCACAGCGGTATTGTCAAAAATACCAGGCGACCGGAATAAACTTTTCCTTGACTTGGTTGTGGAAAAATATGAGAATGAAATTGAACTCTTGGGAGCTCAGAGACAGTCTTATGATTTCCGCAACCCTCAAGATTTTTACCAAAATATTCCTCCTCCAGTTCACAAGGAAATAGTGTTGTCTCCTGAATTACAGTTTGAGTATGATCTAGGTTCCAAGGGAAAGACAAAAGGATCAGCTGCTAGGCTCATTACCGAAGATGCAGCTACTCCATCCGATCCAAAGAACCCGGAATCATGCAGAAGCCTCCATTCCCCTATTCAAGAGGAAACATTGTTGCCTCAGGACCTGCAGATTCTGTATGATCTGGGTTCCAAGGGAAAGACAAAAGGATCAACTGCTAGGCTCATCACCGAAGATGCAACTACTTCGTCTGACCCAGAAGATCTTGAATCATGCCAAAGTCTCCCGTCCCCAACTCAGGAGGAGATACCACTACCTGCTGATTCAAAAACTCTGCATTAATCTATTGACAAGACAGAAACAGAACGGTCGACTGCCAGGCTTACCACCGAGGACGCAGCCGCTCCGTCTAACCATGAAGAAGTAGAAGAAGTTCTCTCACAGGGTAAGTTCATCGATCCAATTGCAGACTACATGGAACTTCGGCTTAACCCACTTTTGTTAACTTGTTTTCTCAGTGAAGACCGCATGCTTCAGCAGCAAGTGATAGATGCCACAATTTTGGTTATAAAAGCATATGCTCGAATGATGCTTTTGCGTTCAGAAACTATTAGTCAACAAATTTATTTCGTTTCACAATTGCTTAAATGGCTACACTGGTTGTTTGATTTCACCTAACGGCAAAGTAACTGCTAGTTAGGGTAGGTAGGTAGAAGGAATAAAGCGGCCGGAGAAAACAAGTTTTGCAGAAGACAACAAGAAACTAAAAACCAAGGCGTTCTGGCCTACTGTTCTTGACTTCTCACAAGGAGAAGCCATCCCGGAGTGGAGCCACTATTAGCTTCCTGCTGCAGTAGGTTATTCATTTTTCATGATTGGCATTTTACAGGCCAAATATGTCGTACGTTGCTTGCTACAATGCTCCATATTTGCTCAAACAGTCTCCAAGTGAAGAAGGCTACTTCAAGTTCATCCAATTGCCTTCAAATTTTGTAAAGTTATCCCAGTATCGCTATTTTTAGTTAAAGGGAGGTCCAAATAGTTTAATCTTGGTCTCCCTAGGTTTAAATTTCATGTTTTAGAATATAGAGATTGTAAATCTGTCCAAACAGTTTAATCTTGGCATATTCTTAGATAGGTAGAGAAGCAGAGGAGCCCAACAGCTTAATCTGGGTTCCGGAAGAAATAATAGTAGTATGTAGATAGGAAAGCATCAAAAGAAAAATGAATGATGGGTTTGCAATTCTAAGTGCACCCCCAAACAAAATAAGAAAAAATGCTAGGTAAGTAGGTTGGGTAGGTAGTTCTGAGGTTGTTGAATTGCTGACCAGTTCCAGGTTTTCAGGTGTCATATCATGCAGAACATAATCAGCAAGGATTTGTGTGCAAAAAGCTCAAAAGAGGTATAAATGACTCCCCTTCTCTGTTCTCCTCAATCATTAACTAATTTCCCCAAAAGAGGTCAAGATCTGCTTGAAACATCTTAAGTTCCATCATCTTCATAACACTGGCTTGAGTAAAGTTCTGCTTTAATCAAAGTTGTTCCATATTTTCTCCTAAAGTATGGTCCTATCCCCTTGTAACAACCTAAGCTCTCCCGAACTTAGCGCTTTCTTACCATCTCCATATTAACCACTAACATTATTATTTATCTCCCTATTCTTCCCATCCCCTTATTAATATTAAGTAAAATCCCCCTACGTAATATCCCTCCCCCTGGTTGAAAAATAACCATAAGAACTCTCGGGAATTGCTCAGTTTATCTAAAACTCAACAAGAACCCCGGACCTCCAAAACCACCTCCCAGATACAATGGACTTCTTCCAAAGAACAAATTCCCTCTGAGGTAATCGGACCCCTTCCGAAACCTCAAATGCCCTTCATATCCACTTACTTTCTCTTTCCTCCTCAAAGCCGTATCGCATCGCAACCTCGCACTCTCATCTTCATGCAAGCCATCACCCGTCCATTCCCTGCCGATGCGATATTGCGATATCGGCGATCGCAAGCGCCGAGTGTCCAATTCATTCACCTCTCTGTCTCCGCCGATGCGATACTGCGATATCGCCGATCGGCAGTCGCAAGCGCCAAGTGTCCAACCCAATTACCCCCCGTTCCCTGCCGACGCGATATCGCGATATCGCATCGGAGTCTCTTCACCACATTACCTCCAGTATCTCACCACGTCGCTCTGTACCAGGGACCCACAGCTAACGTCATCCGTCGTACAGCCGACGCCATGCTTATGTCAGCAGCCAGAAAGCCAAAAACTTCGCGCAAGAAGAAAAATCGCACTTCGAAGCTCCAGATCAAGAAACCGAGGCAGTTTCCGATGCGCGATTAGCGCGAAGTGCTAATCGCGCATCACTACGGGAAATAGGCCATTTCGAGGAATCTTCAGGGAATCTTCTGATTTCTGAGCCCATTGCGCGCCGAGAAAGCCTGAAAATCGCCCGATCGTGCCAAAAGGATCCGGTTTAAAGACAGCAGTAGATCAATCACCGAGTTTAAAGTGTATCAAATCAAATCAGCAGGCATCAAGCGTGTCAAAGAGTATCAGTCGACGGCGGGAGCCATCAATGTAGCGGAAAAGTGTATCAGCAAATATTTTGAGCAGCGGCCCGAAGCACGAGAACATTTAATATCTTCCAGCAGATTCATAGAAAGAGGGTGAAACTACTTGAAGCTCTCAAATCATAATTATTGCATATTCAATTCACACCAGAGCTGAACTGCAGTCCCCAAAGCACAATCACTCCAGCAGCACCGCATCTGGTCCCCAAGGGCCACCTCGTCACCTGTTCCGATCCAGCTACCCCCAGCGCAGCCAAAAAGATTTACTTGCATTTAATTCCAGCAACATTTAGATTTTTGAAGAGTTCTCTAAGCAGACCTATCGAGGTCACTTGTAATGATGTCTTTCCAATATTTTGCTTATAAATACCACCCTGAGCAATGTTGTGAGGGGTTGGTTGGTTGGTAGTAGTTGTTGGTCAGTCTTCTTTCCAGCATTGTCTCTGAGCAGAGACTCGCACTGTAACTATCATGATTTCCATAATCAAAGATTGCTGAAAGCATG
This sequence comes from Pinus taeda, assembly GCA_000404065.3. Lineage (NCBI taxonomy): Eukaryota > Viridiplantae > Streptophyta > Pinopsida > Pinales > Pinaceae > Pinus > Pinus taeda. Next base: position 151,320 of record APFE030095142.1, read on the forward strand.
GATTGTGAAACTACTTGATGTTTTCTCTTGGCCAAGGAATGATTATGGAATTCTTGTGCTTCTACATGATCCAATAAGTGTTTCTCCCCTCTGTTTATTTTTATATTTTTACCATCGTTCTCCTCCTAAATCGCAGGAAAAAAGAATAGCTTAATATTTGTTTCATTACACCTTAAGTTCAATTTCTGCATTTCTCGATGTTTTCTTCAGAAATAGCTATGAGCATGTATACTTGAATGATCATGTTTACGCTGTTTCTTTCACATATGAATGCATGTTTAGGAATTCTTAATTGCTCCTAGGTCCCATTCATCCATTTTTCCTCTCTGTTCAGCATGATGAAATGATTCTCTTTTGCATTTCATCCCTGATTCCCATACCATACTTTCAGCCGATTGAAAATTGTATCCTGTGTGGCTATCCTGCTCCGTATCCCCTTGTGACCAAGAAAACGCAAGAAAGCCTCAAACTGTGACTCCATGCCCAATGGTTTGAAACTTATCACACCTTACCTTGCCTCTTTGCTCGAGAATCCTACCTCCCATCCAATCACAATCAACACTCCCTTGAAGCTAGAAAGCTAGCCTAAAATCATCAACTAAGGTTGAATCAGAAGGAGAGAGCCCTCTTCGATTGCAGGTGGGCTAGAACCTACAATCCAAATATTGGTTTGTGGTTACCTCGGCCGTATCCCTATTTAGGAGCACTAGGGACAACCTGAGTGATAACATAATGGAGACTCCACTGGGGACCTCCTTAGATAAATTTATGAAACCAGTCTGCAGCTCTACAGAGGAAGAAACTGACTTGTAAAAGCCTCGGTCGACCTGTACCTGTGTACTCCATTGGGATATAAGCGCTTTGTTCATTTTTAAACCCCACTGGAGAGAGTTCTCCTGTTCTTCAAAGTTTGTCACGCTTAGTTCTGGTCTTTGACGGTGGACAGAGATCAGGCACTTCATAGTCTAGGCATCCTCCTAGCGACTCCACTTCAATTTCAATCAAAGGCTCCACTGAGGAACGAACCAAACTATACAGCCAAGTACTCCATGCCCCAAGTGTTAACAGTGAGAGAGAATGACCGATTTCTGGGAGGATCTTCCATTTGTTGAAGCTTTAGATAAATATAGATAAATTTTGTTAGAATTTGAGCTTAATGAAGAATTTTTCAGAGCAGTATTGTCAAAAATACCAGGCAGCTAGAATAAACTTTTCCTTGAGTTAGTGGTTGAGAAATATGAGGATGAAATTGAACTCTTGGAGGTTCAGATACAATCATATAATTTCCTCGACCCTAAAGAGTTTTACCAAAATCTCCCTCCCCCAGTCCACAGGAAAGCAGTGCTATCTGCTGAATTACAGATTCTGTATGATTCTATTTTCAAGGCAAGGACAGAAGGAATAGCTGCTAGGCTCATTACCGAAGATGCAACTACTCCATCTGACCAAGAAGACCCTGAATCATGCCAAAGTCTCCCTTCCCAAACTCAAGCAGAAATACTGTTACCTGCTGACTTGCAAATTGAGTATGATCTGGGTTTCAAAGCAAAGATAGAAGGACTAGCTGCTAGGCTCATTACCGAAGATGCAACTACTCCATCTGACCAAGAAGACCTTGGATCATGCCGAAGTCTCACGTCCCCAACTCAGTAGGAAATACTGCTACCTGGTGGCTTACAAACTCTGTATGATTCTAGTGGCAAGACAGAGACAGAAGGGTTGGCTTCCAAGCTTACCACCAAGGACGCAGCCACTCCATCTGACCAAGAAGACCCAGAAGAAGTTCTCTCACATGATGAGTTTATTGATCCTATTGCAGACTACATGGAACTTCTGCTCAACCCAAGTTCGTTAGCATGCTTTCTTAGTGAAGACCACATACTTTAACAGTAACCGTTATACGCCACAATTTTGGTTATAATGGCATATACCTGAATGATGCTTTTGTGTTCAGAAACTATCAGTCAGCAAGTTCATCTTGTTTCTCAGTTGCTTAAATGGTTGCACTGGTTGTTTGATTTCACCTAACGGCAAAGTAAGTGTTGGTTAGGGTAGGTAGGTAGAAGGAATAAAGCAGCCGGAGAAAACAAATTTTGCAGAAGACAACAACTACTAAAGACCAAGGCATTCTGACCTACTGTTCTTGACTTCTCGCAAGGAGAAGCCATCCCCGAGTGGAGCCACTGTTAGCTTGCTGCTGCAGCAGGTTATTCATATTTCATGATTGGAATTTTACAGGCCAAATATGCCGTACTTTGCTTGCTGTAATGCTACATATTTGCTTAACAGTCTCCAAGTGAAGAAGGCTACTTCAAGTTCATTCAATTTCCTTCCAAATTTTGTAAAGTTATCCCGGTATCGCCAATTTTTCGGTTAAAGGGATGTCCAAACAGCTTAATCTTGGCCTCCCTAGGTTTAAATTTCCTGTTTTAGAATATAGAGAATGTAAATCTGTCCAAACAGTTTAATCTTGGCAGATTCTTAGATAGGTAGAGAAGCAGAGGAGCCCAACAGTTTAATCTGGGCCCTGGAAGAAATAAGTGTATTATGTAGATAGGAAAAGCATCGAAAGAAAAATGAATGATGGGTTTGCAAGTCTAAGTGTACCCCAAACAAAAGAAGAAAAAATGTTAGGTAAGTAGCCTGGGTAGGTAGTTCTAAGGTTGCTGAATCCTAATTGCTGATCAGTTCTAGATTTTCAGGTGTCATATCATTCAGGACACAATTAGCAAGAATTTCTATGCATGAAGCTCAAAAGAGGTATAGCTAACTCCCCTTCTCTATTCTCCCCAATCATTAACTAACTTCCCCAAAAGAGGTCAAGATCTGCTTGACACCTCTTAAGTTCCATCATTTTCGTAATGCTAGTTTGGGTAAAGATCTGCTTTACTCAAAGTTGTTCCGTACTTTCTCTAAAGCACGGTTCCACCCCCTTGTAATAGCCTAAGGTCTCCTGAACTTAGTGCTTTCTTACCACCTCCATATTAACCACTAACATTATTATTTAGCTCCCTATTCTTCCCATCCCCTTATTAATATTAAGTAAAATCCCCCCTACGTAATATCCCTCCCCCTAGTTGAAAAATAACCATAGGCACCCCCGGGAATCGCTCAGTTTATCTGAAACTTAGCAAGAACCCTTGACCTCCAAACCATCTCCCAGATACAATGGACTCCTTCCAAAGTATGAAATCCCTTTGAGATAATCAGACCCCTTCCGAAACCTCAAATGCCCTTCACACCCACTTACTTGCTCTTTCCTCCCAAAACTTACTCTCCATAGAACCTTAAGGCCAGATCGCATCGCAAGATCGCAGTTTTCTTCTCCGTACAAGTTATGACCCATCCGTCACTACCCGACGCGATATTGCGATATCGGCAGTCGGCGGTCGCAAGCGCCAAATGGCCAACTCAAGCACCCTCCGTTCCCCACTGATGTGATATTGTGATCGCATCGGAGCTTCTTCATCGCATTACCTACAATATCAGCACCTCACCATGTTGTTCTATACCAGGGACCCACCACAGCTGACGTCATCCACCGTACAGCCGACGTCATGCTGATGTCAGCAGCCAGAAAGCCGAAACTTCGCGCAGGAAGAAAAATCGCACTTCGGAGCTCCAGAACAAGAAACAGAGGCATTTTTCGATGCGTGATTAGCACGAAGCGCTAATCGTGCATCGCTACGGGAAATAGGCCATTTCGAGGAATCTTATGATTTCTTAGCCCATTGCGCGCCGAAAAAGCCCGAAAATCGCCCGATCGTGCCAAAAGGATCTGGTTTAAAGACAACAGCAGATTAATCATAGATTTTAAAGTGTATCAGATCAAATCACCAGGCATCAAGCGTGTCAAAGAGTATCAGTCGATGGCGGAAGCCATCAATGTAGCGGCAAAGAGTATCAGTGAAAATCTTAAGGAGCGGCCCGAAGCAGGAGAAAATTTAATATCTTCCAGCAGATTCATAGAAAGAGGGCGAAGTCACTTGAAGCTCTCAAATCATAATTATTGCACATTTAATTCACACCAGAGCCGAACTGCAGTTCCCAAAGCACAATCATTCCAGCAGCACCACATCTAGCCCCCAAGGGCCACCTCGTCACCTGTTTCGATTCAGCTGCCCCCAACGCAGCCAAAAAGATTTAATTGCATTTAATTCCAGCAACACTTAGATTTTTGAAGAGTTTTCTAGCAGACCTGTCTAGGTCAATTGTAATGATGTCTTTCCGATATTTTTGTTGGACACCTAATCCTAAAGGGTTAGCGTGGAAGCCGAATGGACAAAGCAGTCCAAGAGACCTTGGGATGTGAATCCCAATGGTCACCAAATGTACTATAAATGTATATCAAATTGTTAATAAAAATGTACTGTCATGCTTTATCTTTCCATTTGTTCTCGTTAACCATGTCTGTTTAACATGGTATCAGAGCAGGCATATTCCTGCCCTACAAAATTAATGTGAGCCATTTGTCTTATGGCCTTTTTGTGCAATTTATTTCTGCCACATTCCTCTGCCTGAAACTGCAAGCGCAAGCGCTGTCCAAGTTGGTCTGACATGTCTTTCTGCCATACCGGCGCTCTATTCTCATGTGTAATTGACATACCAGTGCTTTATGCTCATGTGTAACTCCTATTTTCGAACTCAAAGATTCCCCGACTGTTCTAAAGAAAGCGTTTCATATTTGCAGAAAATTCGAGTTGCAGTGAGAGGGGCGATTCTCATCCAACGCTTCTTTGAACCTGTCCAAACGGGAATGTGAAACGGCTCTGTTGTCCTTCGATGTGCTGGCCTTCCTGTTGAAGTCTGACATGAAAACGCTGCCTCTGCCACACCTGCACTGCACCCATGCCCAGCTCGGAACGTAACGGGCCTCCGCTCACGTAGGCAGCATGTCGAGCACCATAATGAAGCTTATCTTTAGTTGGTAACCCATCAGTAACTGGGGCCTTTTCTTCTGCTGGAACCACCTTAGGCTTCGCCTTCTTAGCTTTTGACTCTTTTGAAGAACCATTTTGAAAAGATTCCTAGATTGAAAGTCAGTGCAGTTGGAACAAGATACGAGCTCTCTATATGTCTTTGACGCAGGAAACCAAGGTCGTATTGTTTTGTAAACAATAGCTAGAGGGTTTGGGCGTTCTTTTCCTATTTTTCTAGCAGAAGATTCGGACAGGACGGGCCCCTGTATGTGCGGTCATTTTCATACTTAAATCGGCTTCGAGACGTGGACTGCAACATCTGGAATTTAAAAATATGGTGTTTTTCGATGGAATTCCTGGTGGAACGGCTTAACTTGAGCGCGCAGTTGTCATTGGTCGATGCTCGCCGTCGTTTAAAGATCACGATGAAACTGTGAAGATTGTGCTACTGTTGGTTGCATTCGTTGTGATTTTTGAAGAACAGTATGGGAGCCGAAACGGCATCAGCATTAAAGTTTTGGAATGATGAAGATCTACTACACAATCCCCGTTGGTGGTAAAAGTATTCTCCTCCGACTAGGTGCTGAACTCTCGTGTTTGAAGAGGTGATAGAGAGGCATTGGTTCTGCTGGAATCTACATCTTGCGATCTAATGCATGAAGTAAGGGCAGATTGAACACTTGTTTAATTGTCTTTCAAACAGTTTTTGATATTGGTGCCATATCACAGGCATGATACATAAGTGGAAGTGCAAAAGGTTTCCTGGACTACATATATATATTCCTAAAGCTCAAATTAAGCCTCTGGTACAACGCCACATATATATTGTTGACTGCAAATCCAGAGTCCATCCTTCTAGAAGAGTCCTTTGCGAATTATTACATCTTTAATTGCATCCAAGTACTCTTAAACTGCCATTTTCAGCCGCGTTTTCCATTTTAACCTTGTACATTGAAATATTGAATATATGGCTTCAATGCAGTAGAGTAACCTTTTACATCTCAAAATTTAAATTTAGATGTATAACTGGGCAACAAATAAACAGCCTGTCAATTGGCATTAAATGATTGGGCACTGAGGGGAAATGGAGTTGTAGCGCCCGAAGAGTCAAGATCACCATCATTGCATTTAATCTTTCGATCGAGAGCGCCGCAGTTCCCTCTGCCTTTTTCTTCGGACTCTCGCACACAGGAATTCAGTTGTGTAATGATGAATCCAGTCAACAGGGTTTCAACTGGAGGTCTTCTTTGAGCATGGGAGGATAACTGCATACTCATTGTGAACCGCAGATTTTGAGTGACCTCCGTCCGGGCTTGGGCTTCCAAGTTTGAATATGATGAATGCCATTTCTATTCTCCGATGCCCGATGATGTTTTTTTATTTGTCAAGAACTTGAGTGTTGTAAAAGTGGCCTTTGGATGCGACTGGGAGTCTTGTAAATGTTTGAATGCCAGACTTTCAAAGGCGCCAGACCCGAGGCAAAACTTATTTGTTGTAGCTGTATCCACAATAGAAAATGTAGTTGAGGGATTTGTTGGCTATTGTGGCTTAATCCCGAGGCAGAATTCATTGGTCAGCGATGCTATTGAATCATTTATTCGTTCTGATGATGCTACACAGTTCCAGAAGCTAGAATTTCCTTTCATTGATACTATATTCACAAACTGCCTCTGCCCTCACCAAGTCCAACGAGAATAAAAGTTTTACTAGTAAACTTTAAAGTATATAAGAACAATCATTCTCAGATTTTTCTTGCACTAAACGACAGTATATGAAGGTATATTGAGAGCCTACATACTTGAATATTTTTGAAGACAAAGTGGTATACAAATCAATTTTTTGCAGTGATATTATTGTGAAATGGATAGAATGGGTATTGTATTAGAATTATTGAATACTCTAATACACTCTACCATGGACAATATAATTATGATTGATAAAGCCATTGTTGCATACATTCAAATCTGTTTGAAAAATGTACAAGAAAACATTGAATTTTTGCAGTTGGAATCTCAGCTTCAGCAAGAAGAATTAAAACAGAGAAGTCATTCTGAACCTGTTTTTGTTCAGAAAATTGAGACAACCACCCATCATCAGCAAGTTAATAATGCAGCAGTTGTACATGCAGATGCAGAAAATCAGTCTGCACTTCCCAAGCCCATCATCAGACCTTGGGAACAACTTGTCCATAACAAGCACAGAACCGGTCTTGGATATGACAAGGATTTGTCCTTTCATATTCCAGACTACTCAAAACCCATTCAGTTTCAGAGTGCTGGTTTCATTAATGACAGTTCACCTGCTCCTCATGACAGTTCAGCCTCAGCTGTTCCAGACTTTGCTCCTCTTCCACAGCAGCAACAAAAACAACAGATCGTGAAATGCCAACACTGTGATCGAGTTGGCCATCTGAAAGATCACTGTTTTGATCTTCATCCATGTAAGTACTGTCATAAAACTAGCCATTCTTCAAACATATGCTTCAGAAACAAACACCCTACAAGAACAAAGATTCATCTAGGATGGATCGCTTCTTGGCAATGGGCATCAACAGCCAAGAAGATATTCCATACACATGTCAGAACTTGTTCCGGAATATTGAACAGTCTTGCAGTTGAGTTTTCTCCATCTGCTCACCTTGTATCTGACAGGGGGGGAAATGATGGTCATCTACAAGCTTCAAAGCCACATCAAGTGAGCCTGAGCCTAAACATGCCTTCAGTTCAGCTTCAGAGTTGTAACCAGAGACAAAGATGCCTGAACATGCCTTCAGTTGGCGATGTGGGACACTTCCTCTAGCAGAAGACTTCAGCTTCTTACCATTTTTGGAAGAGTTCCGGAAACAAAATTGAGAATGCTTCCTCTAGCAGAAGACTCTAGGTTCTTGCCAGTTTTGGAAGAGTTCCAGGAATTGCATAAGCATTCTAGAGTTGTTGGTCATCCTTAAACCATCACAGGTTGAGACTTCCCTTTTACAGGTTGAAGTTTTACCTTTTATATGGGGTGAGACCTCCCTTTTATGGTTGAAGGTTTCCCTCTTTTAAACAATAGGATCACTTCCTCTAGCAGAAGACTTACAGCTTCTTGCGAGTTTGGAAGAGTTCCGGGAAATGCACTAAGCGTTCCAGTGTTGGTGACTATCCTTAAACCACCGCCCTTTTTTACCAACATTTCATAGAGCACATTCAGCCTAGTGCTGCCATGCATTATTGCACATTTTGTATTACAGCTCTTTTCTTGGACTCATACATAACCCTTCGGATTAAGGGGGGGAATGTTGGACACCTAATCCTAAAGGGCTAGCGTGGAAGCAAAATGGACAAAGCAGTCCAAGAGACCTTGGGATGTGAATCCCAACGGTCACCAAATGTACTATAAATGTATATCAAATTGTTAATAGAAATGTACTGTCATGCTTTATCTTTCCATTTGTTCTCGTTAACCATGTCTGTTTAACAATTTTGCTTATAAATACCACCTTGAGCAATGTTGTGAGGGGTTGGTTGGTTGGTAGTAGTTGTTGGTCAGTGTTCTTTCCAGCATTGTCTCCGAGCAGAGACTCACACTGTAACTGTCATGATTTCCATAATCAAAGATTGTTGAAAGCATGGATTGCGAAACTACTTGATGTTTTCTCTTGGCCAAGGAATGATTACAGAGTTCCTGTGCTTCTAAAGGATCCAATAAGTGTTTCTCCCCTCTGTTTTTTTTTTTTTTTTACCACCGTTCCGCCTCCTAAATCGTAGGAAAAAAGAATAGCTTAAGATTTGTTTCATTACACATTAAGTTCGATTTCTGCATTTCTCGATGTTTTCTTCAGAAATAGTTATGAGCATGTATACTTGAATGATCGTGTTTACGTTGTTTCTTTCACATATGAATGCATGTTTAGGAATTCTTAATTGCTCCTAGGTCCCATTCATCCATATTTCTCCTCTCTATTCAGCATGATGAAATGATTCTCTTTTGCCTTTCATCCATGATTCCCATACCATACTTTCAGCCGATTGAAAATTGTATCCTGTGTGGCTATCCTGCTTCGTATCCCCTTGTGACCAAGAAAACACAAGAAAGCCTCAAACTGTGACTCCATGCCCAATGGTTCAAAACTTATCACACCTTACCTTGCCTCTTTGCTCGAGAATCCTACCTCCCATCCAATCACAATCAACACTCCCTTGAAGCCAGAAAGCTAGCCTAAAATCATCAACTAAGGTTGAATCAGAAGGAGAGAGCCCTCTTCGATTGCAGGTGGGCTAGAACCTGCAATCCAAAGATTGGTTTGTGGTTACCTCGGTCGTATCCCTATTTAGGAGCACTAGAGAAAACTTGAGTGATAATAGTATACATTCCCTTCACTGAAATAATGAGGAACAACAATTATAGAGGACAAGTTTCTAAAATTTTAAACTTTGATCCAATGTTTGATATGGTGAATGTCAAAGATGATCAACCGAAATTGATTTTTGAGCCAGCATTGAATGGTGAGTCTCCAGATAGTGATGTGTCACCTTATTATATCAGTTTACGGGTGCATGATTTTGTGTTGCATAATGCTATGTTCGATTCTGGAGCTTTCCACAATCTTATGCCGAAAGCTATCATGGAGAAGTTGGGTTTGGACATCACTAGGAAATACCATGATCTCTTTTCATTTGATTCCAGTAGAGTGAGATGTATTGGGCTCATCAAAGACTTGGTTGTAAGTCTGGATCAAATCCCAACGAAGAATGTTTTGATGGATATTGTCGTGGCGGACATTCCTCCCAAGTTTGGTATACTCCTTTCCAAGTCTTGGGGAGCGAATTAAAAGGGACATTACAAATAGATTTCTCCTATGCAACGATTCTTGTTTTTGGCTGAATGAGAAAATTGTACCGAGAACAAAAAATGAAATACATGATTACAAGCAAGGAGAAACCGATCAATCATCCGATCAATTATGCACATACAGATCTAGAGTCTTTTGTTTTGTATTTAGATAGTTTCAATGATATAGATAGTCAGTTAGTAGAAGCAGAAAGTATTCCAGAAATAATAGAGAATTTCAAAGAAATTTTGATGAAAGAAGGGCAAGAACAACAAGACACCATTGAGCAATCAGCTGAAGATAATGGACAGCAAGCAGGAAAAACAGAGCTAGCATAATTTCGACACTTAGAAGAAGATGAAGAGGGACCGTGGACCATGGATTTTGATGGTATAATGGGAAATGATGGTGCTGGAATTGGTATTTGGGTACGCAGTCCTTTTTCCGCTCCAAAAAAAGTGCCTAGTAATGTGCGGGTATGTTCTTATAAGCTAGCTTTTGATTGTTCGAACAATGAGGCTGAGTACGAATCTTTGATTGCTAGCTTAAAAATTCTAAGAAAGTTGAATGCTAAGAGGATTGTAGTATATGGTGACTCTGAATTGGTGATTAAGCAAGTAAAAGGTGAGTATCAAGCAAAACATCCTTGGGTGCGAGCTTACCAAAATGCTGTCCTAAACATCCTGAAATTGTTTTCAGATTATACCTTGACATGTGTGCCTCGTTTTCAAAATGGCATTGCTGATGCACTTGCCAAGGTAGCAAGTAGTTTGAAGATTCCAATGAACTCCAACAATAAATTCGAAATCAATGTCAAGCATCGTCCGATTGTCCCGGACAATCAGAGATATTAGCAAGTTTTCCAAGATCATGAGAAAATTGATGATTTTCTGCAAAACAAAGGCAAGTTCAAAGATACCTCAATTGATGTAGAACATGATGATGTGTAGATCAATCAAATGGAAGTGTTGCAGCTAAAGGATAACATAATTCATAATTTCTTGATACATTTAGAAGAACTCTTTGATCAAGATGACATAGCCCACAAGCCAACATTGCAGCCAACAGAAAAGGGTGTTGAAGAGGTCAATATCGGAACAGCTGCAAATCCAAAAATGGTAAAACTATCTAAAGCATTGCCACACAAGGTAAAGGCCAAATATATCAGTTTGTTTTCATCTTTTGCTGATGTGTTTGCTTGGGATTATTCTGACTTGAAGACATATGATACCAATACAATTTAGCACACGATTCCCATTAAGCCTAATAAAAAACCTTTCAGACAGAAGTTGAGAAGGCTAAATCCAAAACTGCTGCCATCAATTGAGAAGGAGATAAACAGGTTGTACAAATCAGGAATCATTGTTCCCATTAGGTTTTCCGACTGGATCTCTAATTTGGTGCTTGTACGAAAGAAGACCGGTGAGATTTGTTTGTGCATTGATTTTAGGAATCTCAATAAAGTTTCATTAAAGGACAATTATCCATTGCCCAAAATGGATCATATACTTTAGCAAGTAGTTGGAGCATCTCAGATGTCACTACTTGATGGTTATTCTGGATATAACCAAATTTTGGTCCATGAAGATGACTGGGATAAAACAGCGTTCACCACTCTGTGGGGAACTTTTCATTACGCTAAAATGTCTTTCTATTTGAAGAACATGGGTGCCACATTTCAGCAGGAAATGGACATAGCTTTTGCAAATGAGAAGGATGTCTTTTTGGTTGTGTACCTTGATGATCTGACTGTGTTTTCTAAATCAGATGAAGAACATATGTATCATTTGAAAATTGTCTTTCAAAAGTGCAGAAAATATGGTGTGTCGCTGAATCCAAAGAAAAGCTTGTTTGCCATGGATGAGGGCAAACTACTTGGGCACATTATCTCAAAAGATGGCATTCGTATTGATCCAGCACATGTAGAAGCGATTCAGCAAATTGATCTTCCCTGGAACAAGAAGGAGATCCAATATTTTAATGGTAAGATGAATTTTTTATGCCGCTTTGTTCCTAATCTTGCTGAACAACTAAGGGAGATTACAAACATGCTTAAGAAAGAAAGCCAAGTGAAGTGGATGGAAGAGGTTGTAAAATCTTTCAACTTAGTCAAATTAGCTCTTTCTTCAGCTCTGGTTCTAATTAGCCTGGACTACACTCAGGATTTTATATTTTTTTCTTTTGCTTCAGAGCATATAATGGCAGCCGTATTAATGCAGAAAAGAGATGAGTATGAAAGACCAATTTCTTTTTTCTGCGCAGGCCCTTGCACTTGTCAAAGCATTGAAAGATTTTCAGGTATATGTTTTGCATTCTCATACTTTGGCTTATGTTCCTAACGCTGATGTCAAGGATGTTTTAGTGCAGACCGATTCAGAAGGAAGAAGAGGCAAGTGGATTGCCACTTTGTTGAAATACGATGTGTAGATAAAGCCCACCAAGCTTGTTAAAGGATAGGGATTGGCAAAGTTAATTGTTGAATCCAACTTGCATGTCTTAGACATAAATCTAATCGCTACTATGTCCGATGAGAATGAGGAATGTTTGTCAATTCAGGTATCCAAAATGTTTTTTCTTTCCCCATGGTATTCAGATATCATATATGTGCTGCAGAATTGTCGCCACCTCCCGGTATGACTAGAAAAAAAAGTAGAACTCTCAAATTAAAAGCTACTAAGTTTTGTATTCTAAATTCTACACTTTATTGGAAATATCTGGTGGTGTTCTATTGAATTGTTTGGTGGAAGAAGAAGCAAAGAAGGTCATGGAAGATTTCCACAAAGGCGATTGTGGCAGTCACCTTTTTTGGAAAACAACGACAAATAAATTCTGAGAGCGAGATACTATTGGCCGAAATTGTTTGCTGATGTATATAAGGTTGTCAAGAGCTATCATAAATGTCAGATTTTTGAAGGAAAGTAGAAATTACAGCCTTTGCCGCTTAAACCCATTGAGGTGAGTGCCCCTTTTTAATAGTGGGGGTTGGATTTCATTGGTGAAATTCATCTCGCTTCTTCCGGTCAGCATCGATGGATTCTCACGGCAACAAATTATTTCACGAAATGGAGAAAAGCATTTCCCACCAGACAAACTACGGATGTGGTAATTATTTCATTCCTTGAGAGTAACATCTTGTCTTGTTTTGGTTGCCCGAGTAAGTTAATCACTGATAACGCAATAGCATTCAAATCAATGAAGATTGAGTTTTGTAACAAGTATAAAATCCTTTTGGGTCACTCAACTGCCTATCATCTGCAAGGCAACGGTTTGGTAGAGTCTTCTAATAAATATTTAGTCAACATCATCAAGAAGTTGCTGGAAATTAACAAGAAGAGTTGGCATAAGAAGTTGGTCAACGCACTTTGGGTAGATAGGGTCAGCCAAAAGAAATCCATTGGTATGTCTCGCTTTGAGCTTGTTTATGGAGTTGATACAATGTTTCCTACATCTCTAGCATCTCCAGTAGTCAAACTTCTTCAAGAGGCCGGCAGTGAGGAATATCCTATGCAGCGAAGACTAAATCAAATGGTCCACTTGCAGTAGAAAAGAGAAGAGGTCTTCCAAAACACATCCAAGTTGCAGGAGAAGATCAATAAAATCTATGACAGAATTGGAGGAAGTGGTGCTGAAATGGGATGCAAGGAATGAGGAAAAGGCTAAGCACGGTAAGTTTGAAAATCTCTGAAAAGGTCCCTTCAAAATTGCTGCATATCATGGTTAGAATGCTTTCCTTCTGAAGGAGATGAACATAGAAGAATGTCCTGGGGGGCTAGTCAATGGTCGGCTACTCAAGAAGTATCATTTCTGAGTTGTTTCTGTTGTCTACATTGTCATTGTACATACCATTTTAATTCAGTTTCATTGCAAGAGTGTGCTAGGATCTTTTCTTCAGTCTGGGGCCTGAAGTGAAGGCTATAATTCTGAAGAAAGATTTTCAGTTTTGGATTCATTTTGTCGAGTTATCTTTTCAGTCATTTTGATTTCATAATTGAGTCTGTTTGAGTCAGTGTGAGCCAATAAAAGAGTCAAGGGTCTTGTGTTAAAATAATGGACTCCATAGCCCAATGGATGAAGGCACTGTTTAGCTTTGCCAAATATCTTCTGTTCTTGGCACCTCCAAGGATCTTCCATCCCCATTGGAGCTAATGTTAGAGTCGGTCTTTACATCCCTCCGTCAGAGATCATTTCTCTTTATTGCATTTCATTTTTAGGTGTCTCGCTCACTTCACTCAGTTGCATTCTGCTAGGGGCATGCCATAATCTGACGGAAGGGTCTGGTCATTCATTACCCCTCATGCCTTGCACTACTGGCCCAGGTCTGTTCATCAAAATCAAGTTTTTGAGTCACTTACAGTCTTGTTTTAGTCTTTTGATCAACAAGTGTCATTTCAGTCACTAGGTCTAGGGTTTCACCAATTGTGTCTTCAGGATGTCCAATAAGCCAGCAGGCCAGAGGGAGATTCTTAATAAGTTGTCGTTTCAAAGATTTTTCATCATCATATGGATGGATTATGACTTTTCTTCAAAACTCTGTTTTGAAGAAAATTCGACATTTCGTGTTTTGTAATAATTTTAAAAAAATTTCAGTTGTTGAATTCTTCAGGCGCAGCCCTGGTCTCCTTTGCCAAATTCCATGTCAACTATCCCTGCAAAAAATTGCCAAGAATTCATTATTTCAGTCAAAAAATCAAAAAGGAAATTTCAAAACAGAGTTGTATTCAAATGGGAAAAAGTGCCAATGCCAAACATTACAAAGTTGGGTTTTGAAGAGACAAAAATCAAATCCATGTCTTTATAAAGCTATTTCCATTTGGATCAATTTCATTTGCAAGCCAAGACCAAAGAGAATTCGTTCAAAGCAAATTGGGTGAGTAAGTGCGCAATTTGGTTGAAGTTGGGTGAAACTTGACCGACGCGGTGCATAGAGTAGGTGGCGCAACACACTGGGGAGGCGCGACAAACTAGGAGAAACCACACAATGTAAATTAACATGGGCATGGTGCACTGGGATGGCACGCCGCATTGGGTATGCGACACGGTGCATACAGTCCAAGGCCCGAATTTGCTTGAAATTTCTCAAAATTTCCCATAACTTGCATGGATTTGCTAGGTAGGGTCATTATCTTGATGTTTCATCCAATTTTATGATAAGTTATGGTGGTTTATGGATGATAATGATGAAACAAAATCTTAAACCCTGCCTCTAAAGTACCTCAAAGGAAAATTATTGTGGGTTTCACATTCATTGTTTTGCTATCAAAGTCACTCCTCCTTCCCTTTCTCCCTTCTTTCCATCATTCCCTTCTCCCATATTCCATTTCTCCCTGATTTTAATCTTCCCTATCCCCAAGAAATTACTAAACCCCTATCCCCAATTCCCTTCCACACATTCCCAAAAACCCCAAATCCTACCCTATACATCAAATCCCTCTAAACCTTCCTACATTTCTGTAATCCCTATAGTCCCAATAGTCCCTAAATCCCTTACTACTTTCCCTCTTCCTAACAGTTCCTTGTTGCATTTTTTTTCCTTCAGTGGTAGAATTCAATCACATCACAAAAAGAGCAGTCCAACACAGTTTTATCATCAGCATCCATTTCTCCAAGGCAATTTGTATAGCGGAAGTCATGTCATCCGGTAATTCATCTGATTATGAAGTGGAGACTCAAAGTGACTCACCCATGGAGGGACATGCACCCCAGAGGCCTCATAAAGGTGGAAGACATGTTAGAGAAGAACCGACCACCCTTATAGAATTGCAGGCCTGCCCTCTTGCCATCTCTTGTTTCCAATTTCAGTCATGTTATGAATTTTGTGAAAAGGTTGGTACTGTTCAAGTCCATCAGGAGTTGGCTTGCTTATTTGTGTTACATTTACATGGTGATCGAGTTACTTTGGCTGGTTTCACTTTCACACTTACACCAGAATCTATCTCATTAGCAACTGGCATACCTAACATCGGAGAACCATGGAACAAGAGGAAAAAAATTGACCGGCAACATTATGAGCCATATATTAAACCCAGTTTCTTGAGGCAGCTAAAGAGAGTATTCCCTTTCCGATATCTCGAATATGAATATGCTCCCTTAATGCAATTAATCATGAAGTATTTCAGTTGTAAAGGTCGCTTCTCCTGACTATATGTTTATCACATCAGGTTGCTCATGCATTTCACCCGGGTATGGATGATGAACATCCCATATTTCATATGCCGAAACATAGAGAGGATGATCACCCTTGTGCAGCACAAGACCCCTGAGCAGCAGTTCAATAGTATTTTCCATTTTGCTCTCATCAAGATTTTGTTGGTTCATCAACTTGGATTACAGGGCATCACTTGGGATGATTTCATCTCTCGTGACTTGTTCAGAGCTTCACAGGGACCTTCTGTTGGCATTATGATACATATGTTGTACTTGATGGCAACCCACTCATCTTAGATGATAAATTATAGTGCAACAAAGTTATTTTCTGGTTCACGGATTTTCACGCAAAGAAAAGTTCACGTACATTCATGTAGAGAAAAGTTCCTTTCATGTAGAGAAAAATTCACGCACTTTCATGCAGAGAAAAGCTCCTTTCATGCAAAGAAAAATTCACGCACTTTCATAAAGAGAAAAGTTCCTTTCATGCAGAGAAAATTCACGCACTTTCATGCAAAGAAAAGTTCACACACTTTCATGCAGAGAGAAGCGCATGCACATGGGAAATCTTATGGTTGGTTCATGGTATTAGTCCGACAGTGTTTGATCCTATGGTTTTGGTCCGTGGTATTTAGTCCTTGGTATTTGAACCTATGGTTTTGGGCCATGGTATCTTGTCATAAGTTTTGATTCCAAGTATTGGGTCCATGGTATTGAATTGTTATGGTTTTTGGTCCGTGGTATTGTGAAAGGCCTAACACTATAAAAGAGGAAGGAGATCATTTGGCAAGGCATCTTCTGAATTATTGAATATCTGATAAAGTGCTAGATCTAGAATATTGTTATTGGGTTATGGTGCAGATCTGGATCTGAATGAAGAAGGAACCTAAGTGCAAGGAGAAGGATAAGTTCTATTTATGGGTCAAAATATTAAGGCTAGAATAATCATATCTCTATATGATTTTGATCTGTGATATGTGGCACACGCTTGATCTATAAATCTGATAATCTGAGTTAACTAATATCTAAATGTTTGAAAGAATGAATTTATAGATCTATACGCAGGTTTCTGAATAGTGAAGTAGCGTACATCTCTTGATTTATGTTCAAGCTGCTTCTGTTTATTGCTACAGTATTCTGGGTTCAGAAGTGGGGTGTGATTATTGTTATTATGATCTGGGTACAGTCGTTAGAGAAGTGTTTATTTTGATTCAGTTTTGATTGCTGAAAAGGTGATTGGTTGATGCAGAAATTCTTGATGTTTGATTGATGTTATTTGTGGATCCAGTCCGAAAATTTATGAAATGAGGTCCCTGGAAGGAAGAGAAGGTTGTAGTCTTCTGCAGGTAGCAGCCTGCGTATTAGTATCTCAACTAGTACAAGAACTAAGGGGGTTGTAGCTCCCTTCCAGGAGAAGTTGGAAAAAGAGAGAGGGTTGTAGTTCTCTATAGGTAGTAGCCTGTGTACTGGTAAAGGACTGCACCAGTACAAAATCATTGTAAAAAAAAGAAGTTTCTAATTGAAAAGATAGAGACATATTGCAGTAGGTGGTTTTCACCCACATTGGGTTTCCACCTTATATCTTTTGTTCTTGTGTGTGATTGTCTTTTTCTCTATTTTTTTGTTCCTGGTTACTTTTTATATAATCCTGATGCACAGATTAATGTTCAACATCTATAGAATATTTTAAATTATAAGTCTGTATGGTATACTCGGGTTTCCTTATGTGTAGTTGCACATATATATGCAGTTTTCTCTAACTGAAGTAGCGTATATGTTCTGGGTTTGAAAAAGAAAATAATTGACCAGATAATATTGATTCACCCCCCTCTCAGTATTATTTCCAACAATTGGTATCAGAGCGGGTCCTTCAGAAGAAGCTTGATTGCTTGAAGGAAGATCTATCATCATGAGCAACTACGAGAGAGAAGCATCAATCAGGCCACCAATTTTTGATGGAACCAACTTCGTCTATTGGAAGGTAAGAGTTACAACCTATCTTCAATCTCTTGGTATAGAAGTCTAGGATATCATAGATACAGGGTACACTTTTCCATCGACAACTCCTATAGATTCGGCTGAGAAGAAGCAGTTTGAAACTAATGCAAAGGTTGTCAATACTATATTAGGATGTCTATCTCAATCAGAATTCGTCAAAGTTATGCAGTATAAAACCACAAAAGAAATATGGGACAAGATCGTTTTGAGGTATGAAGGAGATGAACAGGTAAAAAGAGAAAAACTTCAAACCCTCAGAATTCAATATGAAAATCTCATAATGTACAATGATGAAAGTGTGGCTAACTATTTCCTACGCATAGATGAGATTGTTAATTGTATGAACAATTTGGGTGAAGAAATAAAAGAGGTTGTTGTGGTTGAAAAGGTTCTGAGATCTTTTTCTTCTAAGTTTGAATCAAAAGTTTCTGCAATAGAAGAAAAGGAGAATCTACAGAAAATTACCATGTCGCAACTACACGGAATTCTAACTGCTTATGAAATGAGGAAAGTGGGACCATCAGACAGAAGAGAAGTTGCATTCAAGGCCTCAGGAAAAGGAGATTCTTATGACTCAGGACATATGTCAGAAGAAGAGGAAGAATCAAATTTTGTCAAGAACCTTCAACGAGGTGCTGGAAGATTCAAAGGTAAGTCCTTTCAATGTTTTTGTTGTGAAAGTCGTCACTATGCTGCCAAGTGTCCTCATAAAGGTAAGAACCTGTAGATGGAACAAGAAATAGAATGTAAATAAGAAAAGCTATTACACTCATGAAGACAGTGATGGATTTTCAAATAGTGATGAAGATGAACAAGGTAATAATTATAGACTTTTAATGGCTTTTGAAGATGACGATTTCATGGATGCTATAGATGAAGAAGTTCTTTATGAAGAGATTTCTAAACTCAAAATTTGTTTAGAAGAGAAAAATATGATTATTGATACTCTGCAATTCCAATTTTCTGAAAGTGAAAAACATCATGAAAAGTTAGAATGTGAAATAGTGGGACTTAGAAAAGAGATTGAGAAAACTAAAGCTCTTAATCTTAGATTTGTTAAAGGATATGAAACGTTAGATGAGATTATCAAAGTACAACGTTCTCCACTAATCAAGACAGGTCTAGGATATAATGAAGAAGCATCTCAAGCACAGAAGCCATACACCTCCAAAAGTTATATTGATGCAGCAAGGAGAAGTGAACAAATTGACAATCAACAACAAAGGCACAATGCTGCTCACCAGGTAAATCAGGGACATTTTTCTTCGAGAATGAACAGAGATGAGAAAGTAAATCATTGGCAATCTACTTCAAGGATAAACAGAAGCTACAATTGACCACAGGTAAATCATTCTCAATTTGCCTCAAGAATGAATGTTAATGAAAACTACAATCGTTCGGTCCGCAGGGTTGATAATCGTAGGAATTTCTTCAATGGCCAATGTTTCTCTTGTCACAACTTTGGACACAAAGCAGCTCAGTGTGTTGCCTATAAAACTATCATGACTAGAGAAAATAAAAAATAGAGGAGTATGACTGGGATCATGAAAAGGACCTACAATAACTTTTCTGCTCTTGAAAATGAAATAGAATGTTCTATTTGTAATAATTTTGGTCATGAAGATTTTGAATGCAGGAGCAGGTTTCGGCAGACAACTGAGAAGGAGAAAGCCTCAAATATCAAAACATGTAGAATGAAAGAAACACAACCAGAAAGATGTGGTATAGCCTTATATGTAGAAGGGTAGGAAAATCAATGGTACATCGATGTTCAAAAAATATGACAGGTGATAAAGAAAAACTTCAGTTATATAGTGCCTTGGAGAAGGAGAAGGTCTCATTTGGAAATGGCACCACTGCACTCATAAAAGGTAAAGGTTCTATTCTTTTAAAATAAAAGGTCAAAGCAGGAAATTTTATGCATGTTGATGGCTTAAAGCATAATCTATTGAGTGTCAGTCAGATGTGCAATCAAGGAACAGAGGTAATATTTCAATCAAATGGATTAGTGTTTGTGATATTGATACAGGAGAAACAGTGATCAAAGGCATAACAACTCCAAATAATTTATACATATTCAAAGAAGGACAACAACAATGCTATCTGAGCAAGAATGATGAACACTGGCTATGGCACCGGAGGTTGGGGAATCTAAGCTTCTCACAGATAAGGAAAGCATGCAAATACCAGGAAGTTCGTTGTCTTCCAGACATCAGAATTCCAGATAATACAATATGCAAATCATGTCAATTTGGCAAGCAAACCAGAACTAACTTCCCTAAGAAGGAAGGATCAGCTAGCAGGCCACTTGAGCCTGTCCATACTAATGTATGTGGTCCATCTAGGAAAAGGTCACCTCGGGGAGAAGAATACTTTATATTATTTATTGACGACTATTCAAGGATGGTTTGGATAGGACTGATGAAGCATAAAGATGAAGCCTTCGAAAAATTCAAATCCTTCAAAGCTTTGGTGGAAAATGAATCAGATCACAAAATTAAATGGCTCAGGTCCGATAGAGGTGGGGAGTTTACCTCAAATGAATTTTTCGATTTTTGTGAAGAAGATGGAATAAGAAGAGAATTTTCTACAGCCAAGACTCCTCAGCAAAATGGAGTAGTTGAAAGGATGAACAGAACGGTTCAACAAATGGCTCGTGCTATGCTTGATGAGTCTAGAACTCTCGTAACTTTCTGGGGTGAAGCTACATTTGCTGCAGTTGTTATTCTCGACAAAACAAATGTCCAGGTGAACAACACTCAAACCCCTCATGAGCTCTGGTATGGTGAGACTCCTTCGGTAAAATATTTCAAAATTTTTGGAAGCAAATTCTATATCAAAAATACTGATGAACATCTTGGCAAGTTTGAACCTAGAGGAGATGAAGGCATTCTCCTTGGTTACTCTCCCCACGACAAAGCATACAAGTTTTATAATAAAAGGCTTGGAAAAATTGTTTAAAGTATTGATGTAGTGGTTGATGAAGAAGAAAACACTCCTAGGAAGGTAAGATCTGAAGATTTTGAAGATGATGAGGACTATCCATCAACATCAAATCAGATTCATGATGAAGAAGAAACCTATGAAGAAGAAACCCATGAGGAGCCTGAAGAACAAATAAGGATAGAAGAAAAGACTCCATCTAGGTACATTCAGAAGAATCATCTAGAATCTCAAATTTTGGGGCAAAAAGAGGTAGGAATACAAACAAGAATAACAATTGCTGAAGCTTCAAGCTATTTGGCATTAATTTCCTCCACTGAACCACAAAATGTAAGAGAGGCATGCAAAGATGAATGCTGGGTCGAGGTAATGGATGAAGAACTTGAGTAGATTGAAAAGAATAACACTTGGGAGTTGGTTACTAGACCAAAAGAGAAGAATGTCATAGGGACAAAATGGATCTTCAAAAACAAGTTGAATGAAAATGGGGAAGTGATTAGAATCAAGACCAGACTTGTTTGTAAAGGGTATGCTCAACAAGAAGGAATATACTTTGAAGAAACTTTTGCTCCCGTTGCCAGACTTGAGGCCATCAGAAAGTTCCTTGCTCTCTTTAACTTTCAGAAGTTCAAAGTATTTCAAATGGGCATGAAATCAGCCTTTCTGAATGGAGACTTAGAAGAAGTGTACATTGAGTAGCCATATGGATTCATCCTTGGTAATGATCCAAATCTTGTATGCAGAATAAAGAAGGCTCTCTATGGTCTCAAACAGGCTCCAAGGGCTTGGTACTATCATCTAGACAAATACCTTCATCAACAAGGTTTTTCAAAAGGATCAACATATAGCAATCTTTATATAAAAGTTGAAAATAACAAATTGCTAATACTTGTTGTGTATGTAGATGATATCATATTTGGAAGCAATGAAGAAGCTATGAGTAAAAAATTTGCCTTGGTGATGCAAAAGGAATTCGAAATGTCTTTGCTTGGAGAACTGACATATTTTCTTGGTTTACAAATCCAACAAAATAAAGGCGGTATCTTTTTATCTCAAACCAAGTATCTCAAGCAGATCTTGAAGAAGTATGGCATGAAAGATTCAAAACCACTATGCACTCTTATGGTCATAGGATGTAGCCTCAATGCAAATGATGAATCAGCAGGAGTGCATCAACCAACCTATAGGTCCATGATTAGAAGTCTGCTCTATTTAACAGGTACCCGACCAGACATCATGCATGCAGTAGGAATTGTTGGAATATTTCAGGCAAATCCTAAGGAAACTCATCTTCAGGCAGTAAAGAGAATTTTCAAGTATCTTCGAGGAACTCAAAACTATGGCCTATGGTATCCTAGAGATGCGGATCTCATTCTTCATGCTTATACAGATGCAGATTGGGCTGGAAGCGTGGATGACAGAAAAACCACTAGTGGTGGTGCATTCTTTATGGGTTCCAAATTAGTATCTTGGTTCAGCAAGAAACAAAGTTCTATTGCATTATCTACAGTTGAAGCAGAATATGTGGCTGCTTCATCCTGTTGCACTCAACTCCTTTGGATGATGCAAACCTTGCAGGATTTTCAAATCACTTGTACACCACCTATCTCCATCTTATGTGATAATACAAGTGCAATCAGCATTTCAAAGAAACCAGTCATGCATTCAAAGACCAAGCACATACCGATCAAGTATCATTTTCTCCGGGAACAAGTGCTGGAACAAAAGGTCAAATTGGAATATGTGTTCCTTCTAAGGAACAAGTTGTTGATATTCTCACCAAACCTTTTCCTAGGGAGACCTTTGAATACCTCAGGCAAAAGCTGGGAGTAGTTGATGCATCATCTCGCTGTTAGAACTTGTCTATTTTAGAGAAAAATGGGTGTGCGCGAGTTTCTTGAGGAGGATCCGTGTACATACACCGGTTTATCAGAGATAGTCGCGTATATGGAGGCTTGATGGATATCAGTAGGGACAGGCTCTGGTTGAAGATAGTCTGATATGGGTCTGACAGAGACCATCTGGCATAGATTCAGGGGGAGCAATGATGCATTGTTGGCATTATCTTGGAAGCTTTTGGTTCTAGTTCACAGCTGTTGTTGGTTTCAGGTGGAATGAAGGCAAATAAAGAATAGAAGGAAATCAGGGGGAGAGTCAGGGGGAGCATGAACAACACACTTCAGCAGAGAAGAGATTTCAGCAGGTACTCAGAGGGAGTATGGGCAGCAGAATGTTTCTCTAGGAAAGAGATTAAATTGGTTTGCCCTTTTCCCTTGATGTCAAAGGGGGAGAGTGATTGGTTGTTGTTGCCATCAAGTCCAAAGGGGGAGATTTTTGGCATTATGATACATATGTTGTACTTGATGGCAACCCACTCATCTAAGATGATAAATTATAGTGCAGCAAAGTTCACGCACTTTCATGAAGATAAAAGTTTATTTCGTTCACGCACTTTTATGCGGAGAAAAGTTTATTTCATGTAAAAAGTTCACGCACTTTTATGCGGAGAAAATTTTATTTCATGTAGAAAAAAAAAGAAAAGTTCACGCACTTTTATGTGGAGAAAAAGTTTATTTCATGTGGAGAAAATTTCACGCACTTTTATGTGGAGAAAAAGTTATTTCATGTGGAGAAAAAGTTTATTTCATGTGGAGAAAATTTCACGCACTTTTATGTGGAGAAAAGTTCACACACTTTCATGGTTGGTTCATGGTATTGGTCCAACAATTTTTTGATCCTATGGTTTTGGTCCGTTGTATTGCATCCAAAAATGTTGATCCCAAGTATTGAGTTCATGGTATTGTGTTATTATGGTTTTGGACCGTGGTATTGTGAAATGCCTAAGACTATAAAAGGGGAAGGAGATCATTTGGAAAAGCATCATCTGAATTGTTATTGAATATCTAATAAAGTGCTAGATCTGGAATACTGTGATTGGGTTATGGTGCAGATCTGGATCTGAATAAAGAAGGAACTTGAGCACAAGGAGAAGGATAAGTTCTATTGATGGGTATTAATCTTTAAGCTTGAATGATAGTATTTTTTTGTTCTAGGTTTAGATTTGGCGTGTGGTTACAATTACTATGATTTGGATACAGCTGTCAGAGAAGTGTCTACTTGATTCAGTGCTAATTGGTGAAAAGGAGATTGTTTGATGCAAAAATTCTTGATGATTGATTGATTTTCATGGATCTAGTCTGACAATTTTATGAAACGTGGTCCCTGGAAGAAAGAGAAGGTTGTAGCCTTCTGTAGGCCAGCACCTACGTACTAGTATCTTGGCTAGTGCAAGAGCTAAGGGGGTTGTAGCTCCCTTCC
>APFE030095142.1:176441-194991 GCA_000404065.3 Pinus taeda
TATGAGTCTTGATGATAGGAAGGTTACTTATAATGTATGGAGTCATGTTCTTTCTTGTAGAACATCTTTTTGCAGACAACATTTCAGCACAGAGCATATACAAAGGGGGAGCTCATTTAGAGTCTTCAGCAGGTACTCAGGGGGAGTATGGTAGTCTGCCCCTTTGCCCTTGATGTCAAAGGGGGAGAGTGATTGGTTGTTGTTGCCATTAAGTCGAAAGGGGGAGATTGTTGGCATTATGATACATATGTTGTACTTGATGGCAACCCACTCATCTCAGATGATAAATTATAGTGCAGCAAAGTTATTTTCTAGTTCACATACTTTCACGTAGAGAAAAGTTCACGCACTTTCATGCAGAGAAACATTCATGCACTTTCATGCAGAGAAAAGTTCCTTTCATGGAGAGAAAATTTCACGCACTTTCATGCAGAGAAAAGTTCATGCACTTTCATGTAGAGAAAAACACATGCACATGGGAAATCTTATGGTTGGTTCATGGTATTAGTCCGACAGTGTTTGATCCTATGGTTTTGTTCTGTGGTATTTAGTACTTGGTATTTGAACCTATGGTTTTGGGCCATGGTATCTTGTCATAAGTGTTGATCCTAGGTATTGGGTCCATGGTATTGAATTGTTATGGTTTTTGGTCCGTGGTATTGTGAAAGGCCTAAGGCTATAAAAGAGGAAGGAGATCATTTGGCAAGGCATCTTCTGAATTATTGAATATCTGATAAAGTGCTAGATCTGGAATACTGTGATTGGGTTATGGTGTAGATCTGGATCTGAATGAAGAAGGAAACTGAGCACAAGGAGAAGGATAAGTTCTATTGATGGGTCAAAATCTTAAGGTTGGAATAGTGGTATCTCTATATGATTTTGATCTGTGATATGTGGCGTACACTTGATCTGTAAATCTGATAATCTGGGTTAACTAATATCTGAATGTTTGAAAGAATGAATTTATAGATCTGTACGCAGGTTTTTGAATAGTGAAGTAGCGTACATCTCTTGATTTATGTTCTAGATGATTTGTTTATTGCTACAGTGTTTTGGGTTCAAAAGTGGGGTGTGATTACTATTGTCATGATCTGGCTACAGTCGTTAGAGAAGTGTTTATTTTGATTCAGTTTTGATTGGTAAAGAGGTGATTGGTTGATGCAGAAATTCTTGATGTTTGATTGATGTTATTTGTGGATCTAGTCTGAAAATTTATGAAACGTGGTCCCTGGAAGGAAGAGAAGGTTGTAGTATTCTGCAGGTAGCAGCCTGCGTACTAGTATCTCAACTAGTAAAAGAACTAAGGGGGTTGTAGCTCCATTCTAGGAGAAGCTGGAAAACGAGAGAGGGTTGTAGCTCTCTATAGGTAGCAGCCTGCATACTGGTAAAGGACTGCATCAGTATAGAATCATTGGAAAAAAAAGAAGTTTCTAATTAAAAAGATAGAGACATATTGCAGCAGGTGGTTTTCACCCACATTAGGTTTCCACCTTATATCTTGTGTTCTTGTGTGCGATTGCCTTCTGTTCTATTTTTCTGTTCCTGGTTATTGTTTATATGATCTTGATGCACAGATTAATGTTCAACATCTGTAGAATATTTTAAATTATAAGTTTGTATGGTATACGTGGGTTTCCTTATCTGTAGTTGCATATATATACGCGGTTTTCTCTAACTGAAGTAGCGTATATGTTCTGGGTTTGAAAAAGAAAATAATTGACCAGATAATACTGATTCACCCCCCCTCTCAGTATTATTTCCAACACCTTCATAGGTTTGGCATGAGACTGGTGGACCTTCTCATCATCAAGAGGGCCATGATCCACACATTGCTACTATGTCAGTCTTCATTGCATATCAGAAGGGCACAAGGAAGTTATTTGCAACAGCAAAGCAAGTGTTATCTCCACCCGGGCTGGAAGGGGCCTCGCTTCCGACATCAACATCACAGGTACATGACAGAGGTAAGAGGTCAATGCAAGATGAGGGGCCTTCACGAGAACGAAAGACAAATTTCGTCCTCGTTCAGGTTGATGTTACAGACATGGGCTCGTAAAATGCACATCCTAGAGAGATTATCCAGGAGCAGCAGACAGAGATCACAACCTTGTCCCTTGACTTAGAGAGGGCTAAGTGGACTATGAAATACTTGGAGCAAAGGAAAAAATATCTTGAAGTTCAGCAGGCAATCATGGAGTTGCAAAACATTCGCGAGAATCGCCAAGCTGCCCAAAGGCAGAGGATTGAGCTCACTTCATTGGAGCAAGACATTAATGATGATCGGGAGTTGGCTCAAAAGAATAAACGTCCACCTGGAAAGACTGCTGGAAAAGGCTGACAGGGAGAAAGCATTGTTGAGACACATGGCGTTCCATTACAGGGCATGTAATATGAGCACTAAGGCACAAATAAGAAACCTAAAGGCAAAATTGAAGAAGGCAATAAAGAAGCAAAAGAGGCAAAAGGAGCATCATCGCCTTTGGATATTGGCCAAAGCCTCTTTAGCATAGCATGACACTTGATAGAGAAGGTACAACCCAAATTTTGAAGAAATTTGGAGCAATTTTTGCATTTCTGAAAATTTTTGCACCAAAAAACAAGTTTTTCCTCCCTATGCGTTGTGCCATGCGGCGCTCGCTTTTTCTAAAGGGCTCCAAATTGCAAAAACTTTATATTTTTGGATTTCACACGAAAAATCATGACTTTTGGTGCATGGCCAAGAAGTTTGGGCAAGTTTTGAATCCCCAAGGGGTCAAAAACACTCAAAAAATGACCTCACTACCCCTATTTTGACACACACGAAGCATTCCTGGTAAATTAAAATTTTAGAGGGGCCAATGGACACCAAATTGAAAAATTCCACCTGGGTTGGAAAGTATACAGGAAAGGATTTCAAACGAGCTATCTTGTGCTCAATTTGGAATTCACAAAGTGCCTCACATTCAGCTCCAAAGTGGCGTGAGGCATAGAGAATTTGGCGTGGCGCATAGAGGATTTTTGCCAAAATTTTCACCTTCCAGCTCAGAAATTCGGCCAGTTTTAACTAGTTTTGCTTTGTGATGTAATTTGTGACCTATCTAGATGTAATTGGAGGATCATGATGTAATATTGGCACATTTTTACTTGTTCTAGAGGATTCATTCACTAAAAAGTGAAAATTTAATGAATGAATCAGTTTCCTATCTTATAGAGGCAAGTTGTTTTGATTGCCTAGATTTCAGTGCTTTGTTTAGAATTGGTTGAAACAACTCCTAGAATGATAAGACCAACCCCTAGAGGCATGGGAATGGGTTAGGATGGGCTATATCATGTATTTTCTAATTCATTGTCAGGGTTGGACACTTGGGATTTCTTGGCACTTCATTGTACATTCTATCTCTGCATTTTTGGCAAAGGAAAGACCAGGTGTTTGCAACACTTGTTGGGATCCATGTGGCTCTGTGTTTTGATGGTGTGTTTCTCTATGTACCTATAAGTTCATAGATGTTTATGTGTATCATTTTCCCTTCTCTTTACTTCTGAAATTAAACAAATGAGTGATTAAAGTAGAATTCACTGGACTATTGTGCTCTGCTTTGAACTTTTATTTAATTTTCAATGTTTTCATATGTTTGAGGAGGAATCATGAGACTCTCTTTCCCTCCTTGGCTCCTCACTGGTCTGATCCATCCGTTTACTCACTCTGAAAGCATCAAAATTATTCCCTTCCTCGCCCCAATCAGAACTTTGCAAAAACTGTGTCTCATCCCCAGACCCAAATTTGCCCCTCCCATTTTCCAACTCAAAATCCCCAAAAACTCAATTCAAATCCTTGTACTTCATACCTAACCTAAAATTAGCTTTTATTTCAGTAATCTCGAGCCCCATCGATTATCTTTTGCCCAGATTGACCCGGAGCGAGCCCTCTCCTGTCCTCGTAGGTCTAGCTACGAGGCTGAGCGTGGTTTGATGTGGACCTAGATCTTATCTTTTGAGCCTGAGGTAAATCTAGGCTCTAACAGTACCCATCTGGACATATGTGCATGGGGAGCACTCTGTCTATCATATTTGTATTTTAGATGCTTCTGCGGCTTTCCAAAATGCATGCACATCATTCTCCTACATTGGCGCCAGTCCCCAAAGCTTTCTTGGTGCGTACCCCACCACCTCGTGGGTGTAGTGCACAGTACCCATTTCAAAGCCTCAAAACGTTGTTGTTTTGGCACCTCCCTTTAAAATCTATTCAATAAAGCATCTACCTGACTTAACCCATCATAAGTAGGTAGAACCCTTACCTGTGTCGATACACAGTGCAATGATCTTGTCATCATGTTACAGTTCAGCATTGTTACCTCGTGTAACCAATTCTACCACACTCTATCTCCTCATATGAATCTGACATACAGGAGCTTTGGAGCTCCCATGAGATTTAACCATCCATAGTGGGATTTACCCAATGTTTCTCTCACGCAGTTATCTTGTAGATGTAGTCTAAGTCATCATCGCTTTCATAGTTGCACACTAGCTCCATGTAGCCCAATCCTTCCACAGGGTCCAAAGGTACAACTACAAGCAGAGACTTTTTCTCAAAAATCATCTTGCGCTTCTTCAAATTTATCACCCTATTCATGTTAGTGGCGCAATCTATTCCTAAGGGTGTCGGGTATGGATTGTTGTCATCAACAATTTCTATCATTTCAAAATCTACCAACGCACTTGCCCTTCAATATCTAGGGTGATTCCCTACAATCTTCACATAGTTAGGATATTTTGTTGGTTCGCCATTCATAGTTGGATAGGAGTCCATTATAGCGTAGGCCTTCCCATGCGCTCCCATGTCTACTTCAGCAGAACGTTTGCGTCTAACCCTAAAACTAGAATCACTTGGTCCATCTTGTATTCTCCAATCTACGTGGTAAATCTCATTTCTCTTCCCATCCTCGTTGCATGCCTTCCAATCTTCTGGACTACACGTGGTTCTCCTGGTGTGGTCACAACACATCTATTTATGAGTTCCTGCAGTCCATTTACAACCTTGTTGTCATGTATCAGCTTCATGCATGTTTCGAGGAATGTTGTGAGCATCTATGGGTCCATTTTTGGCTCTGGTCTGTCTTTGCTTCCTGAAGTGGAGGCATCAGCAAAAATCTTTCAGGCTTCCATGAAGGTTTCCCTAGCGCACTCCAAATCAAACTCTAGTTCTTTCGTTGGAGCCTTGTGAACCAAAGTACTATCTTCAAGCTACTTTCCTTTATCATCCGCTGTCGTAATTCCACTTCGGAGCACAATGTTCACATTGGGGTCTTCCTCGCGCAGCTCAGATCTCATCATTTGCAGGTTCTGAGTTGGGGGAGGTTGGAGCACTCCTTTGTTGCGCAACCTCGCTATCAGTGTGGGACAATCCTCCGTCTCATGATCAAACAATGTACAATATAGGCATGATGGGTGTGTTTCATGCATATGTACATATGCTAAACAACCTACGCAGATGCAAATGGACTTCGCGCGTTTCATGCATATGTACATATGTACACGCCCATAGGGATGGCACGAACCAGATTTCAGGGGTGAAGATGGTGAAACTGACATTGGTGTGGGTGGGGGTGGTATGTGCAGAATCCTCTACCTTATCAAATTAATCACACTCCTTGGTGAGACCTTTGTGAGCTCTTTCTCATCACCTCACAGAGGTGAAATCAAGTGGCTAGTTTCTAGTTCTACACTACCTTCGTTTCTATAAATTCTCCCACTCTGCATAGCCCCAAACATCAATGTATTCGTATAATTCACTTTTCACATAGTAGAATTTTAATCCAAGTGTTCAAATACTTAACGTACTTACCTCGTGGTCCTTTGAGGAAGCGTTACTCTCCCTCACTATAGGTGGCTGAAATATCTACTGCGAACTTAGTAATGAATCCTCCTATATTTCGATCGAGCTAGTGATCAACAATGTGCGCAATCTTATCCTCCAATGCTTCCAATCTGCGCAGTAACTTTGGGGTCCACACAATAGGACTGTTGAGCAGTAACTTCGCGATCCACTCGTACAGCTCAATAGGGAAAGATGTAGAGAAAATTTCATGGATATTTGCGTATAGGTAGTAATTTAATCACTCTTCTTTTGATAGTCGCGGATTCCTGTTCTCCTGCACCCTAAACTCGTGGATTCCACTGTCCAACCAACCTTCAATTTATTTCTTAGTTGGATTCCAATGATACGACATCAAACATCTCTATGTAGATTCTAGTCCCAACAACAAAACCATTTGTTGGCTTGTTGGGGCCTAACCCAAGTTCAGAGTTAGTTAGCCAAACAAATCCCTAGACTACTGGCCCTTTTGGTGACAGATCGCGGAGCGCGGACTAATGTCTCACTCGAAGTAGTATGGGGGGGTGTTAGTGCCAAGTTTTCGCACCCTTCAGATGTCTGAGGGGTTGATTTAGTCCAACTGTGAATCCCTTTGCATAGGTTACTTCACACACTTCTCTCGCCTTCACACCCTAATATGTTCGCCTTCACGTAGCCCTAACCAGGGGCTGTGGCACTTTCGCGCTGCTGGAGCAACGATTTGCACTATTTCCCTAAGTCACACTCGAGATCTTACTTATATTCTTCTAATAGTTAGTTATCTTTGTGTAAACAGATGCCTTATATTACATTATTTATTTAGCACATACATATGTGTTTGTGCAAAAAATAACAGTAAACTTGTAATTCAGACCCAATATACTTCAATGCATAAAATGGGAAAGGATACAGATAAATATGGTAAAACTTCTCTTTTATTAATTCTTGCAGTGGTTACAGACTTGACCTGTCCTGTGCACTCAGCTATAGGGGTTTGTGCACTCAGTTGCGGACTACTAGGCCTCTACACACTCAGCTATAGAGCCTTCTCCTACTCTATGACCCAAAGACACAACTCTACACTCAATACTTCATGAATTCCTTAGATTAATCCGTGCTTCGATTCCCATGCTTTCTACACTTAGAGCATTGCTCTATTTATACAATCCCATGGTCTGCAAACCATGGGTAGATCTTTCAAACTGACATTACATTACAAAAACAAGGGTGGACAACCCTATGAATCTATTACAACTTCGCACTCCATGCCCATAATTCGTGGAGTATTTACAATGGAATTAGTCAAAACTTGGGCTTTAAACCCCAAAACATGCCTGGAGGGGATTGCACACCCAACAGAGGCACCAATAGGAGGAAGGCAGGCCAGCGAGGAGAAACATTAGGAGAGCAGTTCTCCAGGATTTGGATTTAGGCGAGACCTTGGCAGAGTTGTAGGATCATGTGGAGGGATTAACCCTTCGTATTCTAGATGTCTGGATCGAGGAGTTACTTATGAGGCTACAACGCTATATTTTTGGTGTTCCAGGTCATTGGTTGTGGTTCTTGTGGATGATAGCTCAGGTTGTGACCTGTTATCATGAGGATCACTAGGGTTACTTAGGATGTTTTTGCATGCATTTTGAGTTTTTAGGTCAGATGACCAAACATGTCTTGGAAACAAATTTTGTAATAACTTTTAAAACATCCATCTATGTTTAATTTAAGAGTTTTGATATGTATGGCTATATGCAATCCTATTCAACTAATGATCTGAATTGAAAATTTGCTTTTACATATGTTGCAAATCTCTTTTTAACACATAGTTTTCTAATGGGTCAGTTAATGTGTTAAAGTTTCTGGAAATATTTTGATATTGAATGTACTCAAAATGTCTTTCCAAAAGATGAAATCTAAGGAACATATGAATTCTTGTTGGATTTTAGACAGTATAAATGTTTTTCTAGTTGTATTACAATGAGTTGTGAATCCATCCTAATGATGATTCAACGAATACCAAGTGAAATGGCATCATAGAAAAGTTTGATCAACACACTATACTCAATGATATTATTTTTCAATCGATCGATACAAATCCCTTGAAAACTCACTAACTCGCCACTTGGAGCGAAAATGGCCCATGCTGCAGAAGATAGGTTCTGCATACTATGACTAGCACCATTGGTGTAACCAACAAATGGTTCCAAAGGTTCTGACATCTGCAACAAATGAAAAGCGGATTACTTAACCAGATAAAAACGCTAAAAGACACACTAACACACACACATGAAATTAAAGTGTATATACATTTATTTTTACTACACCCAATTAAGCATAGTAATGTTTGAGATACAACCCATTTTAGGGCTGTGACAATGGAATTCCATCATAATCCACCAACTCGTAGGCACCGTTTTCCAAAACATGCTTGAAAATATGAGAACCCATCCAAAGAGGTTCAAATTTTCTTACTCCTAGTTTATCATCTTCTTATCATAAAGAAAGACTAGGGTCTCCTTCTGAGAAAATGTGAAGCTTGACGTTTCTGTCATAATGCGCCTTGATTCGTTTCTTATGTGCTTCATTAGCCAATGCAGCTTCACGACGGGTTTCATCTAGATGGATAAGTTCCAAGAAACGTGCTTCTTCTTTAGAAGTGTGAGGTAATAGGTCAATCACGAGTTTGAGAGATGAAATTTCACATTGTATTGACAAGATTGCCTCCAGACCATACACCAATTGAAAGGGTGTGAATCTAGTTGCGTTTCTCACCGAGGTTCGGTATGCCCACAAGGCAGAGTATAGGATTAAATTCCAATTTTGTTTTATTAACCCCTATCATTCTTTGAAGCATTGGCTTCAGGACTTCGTTGATGGCCTCAACTTGTCCATTCACTTGTAGATAATAAGGGGTAGAACTATCATGTGAAAGTCCTAACTTAGTAGTCAAGTCAGCCAACATGTGATTGTGAAAATGTGATCCATGATCTGTAACTATAACCCGTGGTACACGAAATCAGGAAACCACATGGTTGAAAAAGAAAAGAGCAGTAGTTTCACCACTATTTTTTAATGTTGGCATAAACTCGGCCCATTTGGTAAAATAGTGAATGATGACTATAATGTACCCATGCCCCTTGATCGAAGTGGGGTTACATGTCATGAAGTCAATGCCCCATTTGGCGAATGGTTCAGCAATGATGACAAGATACAATGGTGCAGGCGGTAATCTAGTTTTACGGTCATCGATCTGTCATGCGTGACAACTTGTGATGGTAATTATGCAATCTTTGAATATACTAGGCCAGAAGTAACCAACACGGAGAATTCTTGGCATGGTAGCATAATCAGATAAGTTTCAACCACAAGCACCTGAATGGCAATCATTCAAAACTTTCTCGGCTTCCTCATGAGTGAGGTACCTTCATAAAATTGTATTGATACCACGACGGTAAAGGGTGTTGCCAACAACCAGATAATCTTTGGCTTGGTATTGGATACGTCGTTGTTGCGAGCGAGAGGTATCTGGCTAGAAATTTTGGGTCTGGAGATAAATTATTATATCTCTGTTAGCGCTTGAAATTTCACCTTAGGCTGAGAAAGGCAAACCTCAAGGCAACATCAAACCATTTAGCCTTGTAGCTAGCCCTACGGGGCAGGAGAAGGCTCTCTCCGGTCTATCTTGTAAAATCTGCAATAGATGAGATGACCAATAGGGTAACACTGATTTTAAGCTAGTAAACTGATCAAAAGGGTTGATTTGGGGTTTTTAGGGTTTTTGGTAGAAAATTGAGGGGATGGCAATTTTGGGTGCGGGGATTGGACACAGTTTTTGCAGGGGGTTCTTTGGGGCGAGGTAGGAGACAGTATTGATACCTTTGACTGAAGTGGATGGTCAGGAATGAAAGAAAGAGAGCTAAAGAGAGCAAACAATATCTTTGAATTCTCTTTAGACAATAGAAAACATTGAAATTAAACAAACTTAAAAGAAGAGCATGGAAAGCATGAATTCTTACTTTAACACTTCATTTGTTTAATGTGCAGAAGTAAAGAAAGGAAATGAATCACATAACAAAGCTTACAATAACATTGAGAAACAAACCATCAACACATGAGTCCACAAGAATCCCAAAGAGGACTGCAAAACCCTGGTCTTCCTTAGCCAAAAATTGCAGAGATACAGTAAAATAATACAATGATAGCTTCTCCCCCAAGAGTCCAACCTTCCAACCTTTGAAAATGATTAAGAAAATGCATAATATAGGCAAGAAAACCTCTTCCCTTGCCTCTAGGGGTCGAGCTCATCCTTCTAGGAGATGTTTCAACCACTTCTAAACTTAGCACTAACAACTAGGCAGTCAAAACAACTTGCCTCTATAAACTAGGAAACCAATCCATTCATTAAATGTTTGCTATTTCATGCATGAATATTCTAGAATAGGTAAATAAGTGTCATGGCAACATGAAAATATATTAATTACATCAAAGAGGGTGGAAAATCCCATCTCAAGTCAAAACTGGTCAAAGCTGGGCGAACTGAGCTGTAGATGAATTTCCTGTGCAAACTGCCCAACATGTCGCATGCATCTGCCTGACATGTCGCGCGCCTTTGGAGCCATGTTTGAGGCACTTGAAGGTGGCCAAATTGGGCAAGCGTAGGCTTGTTCGAAAGGTATGTGAGTCTACTTTCCAACCCAACTAGAATTTATGAATTTGGAGTTCATTTACCCTGTCAAAACTCAATTCTCCCAAGACAGCTTTCTGCAATTCAAAAAAGTGGCAGAAAGTCAAATTTTGCATGTTTTTTGACTTTCTGGAGGCCCAAAACTTCACAAAATCTCAAGTCCATCCATGTGCATATGTAACTTTGCATGAAAAATCTGGAAATGCTGAGCTTTTTTCAAATGGAGTTTCCAGGACGACGCGACTCACCGGGGGTGAGACGCGTTAATGAGCAAAAACCTGTAAATTGCCAAAAAATTCACAAATGACAAAATTTTCTCCAAATTTCTTGAAATTTGGGCTGGGAGTCCCCAATCAAGTACCATGCTCAGTCAAAGAGGCTTTGGCCAAAATTTGGAGTGTATCGGGCGTTTTTCACCGTTTTAGAGCCCCGGTCAACCGCCTTTGAAACATCTTCATTTTGGCCTTGCACACGTGCATCCGCGCCCAATAATGATTTTTCATGTTCCTTCTCTTGGTTGGCCTTAGCCAACAGCCTCTCCAAATGTGCATTTTCCTGGATGAGCATGGACTCTCAGTCAGTGGGAAATGGGTCACCGGGTCTTCTTCGGTTCAAGATTCGGTCACTACGAATCCTCCATAGCTCATCAAGTGCTTTCTCCTCCTCCAACTGTTTGTTGCGCTGCTCCAGGTAAGTGATGGTCCATTGGGCACCCTCAAATCTCCTCTCAAGCAATTTGATGAAGTAAAGGAGGCTTGAGAAATTTTGAAATGAGTTGGGGGAAGCTAGCTTGACATGTCGCGCAGCACGCCCAACAAGTCGCGCCCCTCTCAACGTGTCGCGCCCGTTGCAAAATTCCACTATGTGAGACCCTCTGACATGTCGCGCACCTCCCAACAATTCGCGCACCTAGCTTGACATGTCGCGCTTTTTTCAGGAGGCTTTTGGAGGCCTTCCTGCTGTTGGAATCAGGCACAGGATAGCTCATTGGAAATTAATTTGAGTCTAATTTCCAAATAAACTAGAATTTTTAAATTTGGAGTTGATTTGTCCTGTCAAAAATCAAATCTCCCAAGACTGGTCAAAAAGTGCCAAATGAGGCTGCCTCAAGGAAGAGTATTGTTGCAGTCGACTTTTGAATGCCTTCCTCAACCCCAAATTGAGCTCACGATAGCTCATTAGAGAGATATTTGTGTCTAGTTATCAGGTTACCCATCAAAAAAATCATTTTGCCAACCAAGCTAGGAGAAAACTTGATTTTTCTAAGATCACTTTAGAGGTGTCTTTGATTCTCCTGAGGCAATGGTATTCTTGACATTTCTCTCAAAACATGACACCTGTGCAAAACGTGAAGGAGGTTTTTCTTCTTTGGAATTGGTTGGACAAAAACCTCTCTCAGTTTCCCAAAATTCATCTTTTATTTCTCTGGAACATTATTTGAGTGCGACTTGTCCCGATGTGTGAAACAAGGAATTTTGTCGAAATGGAGCGAAATGAAGGGGATAGGGGGCTTCTAAATTATTGGGGAAATTTTTGGGAGTGTGGAGGGATGTTAGGAAGCAGGGAAAAGTGGAATATCAGAGATTTATTGAGGGGAAGGGGTCCAAAAGGGCAAAACACAGGCCCAACCTAGAAAATTGCTAGGTTTGTAGCTAGAAACTAGGGTTTGTGGAAAAATGAGGAATTTGGCGGATCTAAGGGATGGGAAGTGCTTGATAAGGTACTTTAAGGATATGGGAAGGTGTATGAACATCTGGATACAAGTTTTGCTGATGATTTGACCGTCCAAGAGAAATTGGCTTCAAAACCCTAGGAGAGGGAAATGAACTTGCCAAGGCACAACTGAAGCATAAACAAGATGTAAAATGACTCATTAGACAATGACATGATAATGAAAACCCTATGAATGATGATAGACTCAGCTGAATAGTGACATAGATGGGCCTTTGGGAAACTTTGAAAAGAGTGAGAGCAAACCCTAGACCTAATGCCTAGTGACCAAATTTTGCTTGAAGACTCACTGAAATGACAAAATTTGACCTTGAAACTTCAAAATCACTTCGTAAGAGCACATTTGATCACTGGAGGAAGGCTGGAAAGACTGACACTAACAATCTCCATACCACGTGTCAGATGATGAAATCAGGAATAGAGAATCATCCAGAATTGATGGTTCTGATGTTAAATCGATAGAAGTTTAGGGAAGGTCACAATGTAGCTCTATGAAAACCAAAGATTTCTTTGATTTGGACTTCATGAATTCCAGATAAAAATATTGCAAAATGACTATCCATTTTGAGTATTTTCGCCCCAACAATTGACATGACAAAATATATGTTATATGGTTACAATTCGAAATGGTAATGGTCTTTTGGAGTAGGATATAATGGTGAACTATCTGTACAGCTTGAATAGTTGCCAAAGCTATTTTCTCGACATAAGAGTACTTACTTTCTGTATCATTGAGATTGCGGCTCAAATAATCTGTCAGATGTTCAATCCCATATTCCTCTTGGAATAAAACCATTCCAATGGTTGTAGCTACAACAGCGAGATACAAGAAGTAGTCATTTTGATAATTCGGGGAATACATTAATGAGTCCCTAATCAAGGCTTCTTTAAGAGAATCAAAGGAAGCTTGTGCAACCTGATCCCAATGGAAGGGTATCCCCTTTTCTAATAAATGAGTAAATCCTTTAGCCATTTTAGTGTAATTGGGAATGAACTTCCTCAAAAAGTCAGCCTTCCCTTGGAGTCTATAACTGTAGTAGATTAGAAGGTGGAGGAAAATCAAGGGTTGTTTGAGCCTTAAGTGGATTGAGTCAAATTCCCTCCTTAGACATTACGAAGCCAAGCAAATGACTAGAACCAACACAAAACACACATTTGTGTGGATTGAGTTGTATTTTGTAGTGTCAACACCGTAAAAATATAGCTTCCAAATGTTGCGGGTGATCAGTCCACTTTCTTGAATGAGCAAGAAAATCATCAAGGTAAGGTTTAACAATATGTTTGATGTCATGGAAGGCATAATTCATTTCCCTCTGAAATATTTCCCTTGCGTTCTTCAAACCGAAAGGGAGTTTCCGATAAGCAAATGTGCCCCATGGACAAATAAAAGCAATTTTAGATTGGTCCTATGGGTGGATATTGATCTAATTATAGCTGGAAAATCCATCCATAAATGAAAATATTTCACATCCGGCACATTCATCAATAATATGGTCGACAAAGGGAGTGGGATAATTATCTCTTGGACAAGCTTGATTAACATCCCTATAATCAACACACACTTGTATTGTCCCTTTTTTCTTCATGACAGGAACAATATTGGAAACCCGGTCAATAAGGAGAACAAGGTAAATGAAACCAACACGCAAAAGTTTTTCAGCTTCTACCTTAATGGAAACTATCTTCTTTGGATGAACGGGTCAGAGGAACTATTGTACAGGTTTGACATCAAGATACATTTTTATTTCATGTTCAACTATACTATAGTCAATTCCTAGCATCTCCTCATATGACCATGCAAATATATCTCAAAATTCACAAAAGAGAGCACGATAAATATCAAGTTTTGATGGAGAAAAATATTTTCCAACATGAATGTTTTCTACAACATTAGGTTTGGTCGAAATATTTACAGTAATGGTTTCTTCAATATTTGACAAGTTTCGCTCGAAATCCACTGTATCTATGAAAACAAAACTTGAAAGGAAATCGACAACTGAAGGGTGATTAAGTTCGTTTGAATAATATTCAATATGATCTAGAAGATGGAAACTAT
This sequence comes from Pinus taeda, assembly GCA_000404065.3. Taxonomy (NCBI): domain Eukaryota; kingdom Viridiplantae; phylum Streptophyta; class Pinopsida; order Pinales; family Pinaceae; genus Pinus; species Pinus taeda. Next base: position 190,740 of record APFE030095142.1, read on the forward strand.
GATGATAATCCTCCTATGGTTCTCCTTCCATCATCATTGATTAGACGACTCCTTCATCAGTAGTAAATATACATGAAAAGGGATTGGAAAAAGTACCAAATTCTAATGAACGATATACCCATACAATTGATGAAAAAGGATTTGGGTCAAAAAAAGATTGATTTCTATGCAAGTTCAATAGGGCTTAGTGGCATTATTTCATTACTACTATCAACTTCAAAACTATTGGTAATCCTCCTTAAGTCAGATGAAGTGGAAGATATCATGTTGCAAGTTTTAACTTTTTCCACTTCCACCAAATTTGATGGTGGTGGTAGTGAAAAAGTACCCATTAGGGAAGAGTCTTTAAAGAGGCCTACACCAATGTTTTAGAGATATAGTGAATGTCTATGTACCAATGGAATGCTTCCAATAACTTGTGAGCTAGAGGCGAATAATGCAAGTTGGTCGATAACAGTGATTCCACCTTTATGAGGAAATGTAATCATACAAAAGTATGTTGAAACCACAGCAGTCATGGCATAAAGCCATGGTCTTCCTAGTAAATTGTTGTAGTCAAGGGGTCCATCAACTACCTCAACTTCAACTGTTACCATTTTGCCTCCTAGTTTGATTTGCATATTACTCAATATTCCACAAGGCATATATCTACAATCGTTAAAAGCTTTTTATGTTGTTGGTGAACGTGACAAAGGTAGTGAGACAAGTGTTTTCAAGCAACTCATAGACATTATACAAGTAGATGCCCCCTCGTTAATAATGGTTAGATGAAAAATTTATTCAAGGCATTTACTTGAATCGGAAATGCTAATTGTGCTGGTAACTGTGGCGTATAGGCCGCATGGTTGAAAACCATAAGATTGGAATCGGTTGGATTCATTCCACCAGTTGTTGACAACAAAGACTACTTTTGGGAGGGACAATTCTGAAGTACCTCGAGTATAGACATAGTAGAAGGTTACTGAGCCAAATCTTCTACTATATTATAATTCTATGCAGCTCGAGCTCGAGGGTTAAATGTCGATTTGTGTACAACTCCCTTAGGCGTTTTTATTGTTAACTCTATTGCAATAGGTGGTGGAATAGGATCATTCGAAGTTTGTTAGGTCCCTATAATACTAGTGATTCCCTCATTACTATTGTCGTTGTATCCCTTATTGTTATTGTTATGCCCCTATTGTCCCCATATTGTTATTATTGTGCCCAATAGAATCCCTCTATTGTTTTTTTTGTGCCTTTATATTATTATTGTTAGGTTGGCTTGGTTGTATTGTGACCCTTAGACTCCTATATATAGAAAGGAGGTTTTGTCATTTGAATCATCAAAGAATTGTCCATTTGTGTAATGCAAAGGAGGTTCTCCCCTCGAAGAAGGTGAATTCTAAGGTGTTGATCTATCTTTTCTATCTTTTTGTGAGCTGGTTTCATAACATTTGGTATTAGAGTTTTGGATTCTAGGGTTTCTCTACTCCAAAGAGGTCATCGTGGGATTTTTGCTATAACTTTAATTCTGTGACGTTTTAGAAGCTAAAAAAACACCCATTGGAGACTAAATCTCCTTGAACTTGGAGTTCGAATTTAATATTTTTTATCACTATAGTTTCAGAGATATGATATGAGGAATTTAGGGTTTTGGCAAGCTCTATAATTTCATTTAAAATAGGTCATTGTGGAAGTTTTGCTATAACACTTTCGCTGCAAACTTTCAGAAGCTAATTTTTTTTTTTTGAATAAATCAGTCTGAACCTTGGCTCCGAATTTCAAATCCTTTCGTGCTATATTGTCAAAGATATAATCTGAGGAAGTTAGGGTTTTGGCAGATCCCTGAATTACATTCTAAATAGGTCACCTTGGGAAAATAGTCATAAATTTTGCTCTGAGCATCAGATTGAATTTTCGTAAGAAGTTACAGAAGAGGACGGACTTTAGTTTTTTTGGGTATCATTTTGAGAACCTAAGGTTTAAACAGTGACCCAAGGCACGTTGCACAAGTTTTCTCTAGTCAACTAATCTATGCTCAGGTCATCGTGGGATATTTTGCATGACTCTTCATTGGAGAATACAATATTGATTAGACTTGCGGGATTAGAAAGATTACTCAGAGGGTTACCAAGGGAAGAAATTTTAGACCCAGGAGATCCAAAATTACAGAGATACATCAGATTCAATATCGAGCTCCTACAAAGTGAAAATTTATGTGTGTTTTTTTTTAAATTTTTGCATAAGCTTGGTTTTAAAAAATAGTTTTAAGGAATTCAAGGGCATAATGAAGCATTATTATCGGTAATTGATGCCCCGAAGAAAGAAAATGGAAAAACCTAGTAAGAAACCTGAAAGCTCTAGGATGATTCATGAAGAAGAGGAGTAAATGCAACATGATATATCAAAATTATGAGACCAAGGGAAACAAATTTCACTCACACAAAAAGTAATAGAAAATAATATGGATGGTTTAAAGAAAGACGTAGAAGCTAAGATGGATGGTTTAAAGAAAGGCATAGAAGCTAAGATGAATGACGTGGAAGCTAAGATGGACACTGTGGAAGCTAAGATGGACGGCGACGAAGCTAAGATGGATGGCATGGAAGCTATGATGGATGATTTAAGGAAAGGAATGGAAGATTTGAAGACAAATTTGACAAATTTTCTACAAGAAATGCTTACTAATGGTGAAAGGGTAGTAAAGGAAACTCATGATGAGAACAAAATAAATGTTAATCATGATTTCATAGACTCTAACATTTGATTGAAGAACCACCATGTTCCAAAGATCGATATGAGGAAGTTTGATGGCAAGGATCCCGAAACATGGATACTACAAATGGAGCAATTTTTCAATCTCCATAATGTGCAAAACACACAAAAGGTAGGCATTGCAACTTTATATTTAGAACCAAATCAGTTTGTATGGTATCGATGGCTTTCCTATCGTAAACAAATTGTCACTTGGGCTATTTTTATGGATGAAATTATAGCACATTATGAGGATACAAAAAGAAACACTTTTTTTATCCAATTGATTAATCTCAAACAAAAGGGTTCACTGATGGCGCACATAGAGGACTTCCAAAAATGAATATAAGGGTGAAAGATATTCCAGAGGAGAATAGGATTGATGTGTTCGTAGGGACTTTAAAAGATAACATCCAAAATGAGGTTCGCCTTTGGGAACCAAATTCATTGGAGAAGGCATTCAACTGGGCAAGAAAATGGGAAAGAAAAATTATGGCAACAAGGAAGCCTATCGCTCACAATCATAAATATGGAAGTGTTACTACCCCTAGCCATCGACAACCTACAAGGTCGACACCACAACAATTGGAAGAAAAAAGAGCAAGAGGGCTATGTTACAGTTGTGATAGAAAATACACTAAAGGTCATAAGTGTGCCGAGAAGAAATTATTTTACATAGATTTTGAATAGGATGAAGAAAATGAACAAGAAACATTAAAGGAAGAGGATATACACTAGGACAAAATCCTAGAAAAAGAAGAAACGAATCTAGCCATATCTTGTAATGCATTGGCAGAAATTACCACTCCTCAAACTATCAAGATAAAAGATAATATCAAGAAGAAAAAGGTAATAGTGTTGATTGATTCGGGAAGTACCCAAAATTTTATTCATTGTAAGATAGCCAAGAAATTGAATTGCTTCCTATATCTATCACCAAAGTGTCAAGTGATGGTTGCAAGTGGAGGAACCATAAATTGCTCAGGAAAGTGCCATAATATCAAGCTATCCATGGGAGAATATGTATTGAAGTGGATCGTGTTGATGTTGTACTAGTAGTCCAATGGATACAATCCTTGGTTACAATAGTGGTGAGCTCCAGTATTGTAGCAATAATGCTACAACTCCTGAGGCTTCCTGTCTCTCATTTTATCAACCCGGTTGTTCGTACAAACTTGGAAGCGACGGTGCTATATGCACAAGTACTAGCTCTTGTCGCAGCTGTCACTTGGTCAGCTGGCACAAGTCCGCTAGGGCTCAAGCCAACTTCTATAGGCTCACAGAAGAAGCTTTATCAATGATGGACGAAAGCTAGCTCAAAGGAGACTAAGCTAATTGACAAAAATGACTAAAAGTAAATCAAAGCATGTAACCCTAGGAAAACCCTAATTTGACTAGTCTAATCTTTATAAAGCAATGAAGATGAGTAATACTTCTACCAATGCTGCTACTACATCTAATAAGTGGAAATGCATGGATCTAAACTACTGACGTTATAAAAGACATGTTTTTGTACTTT
>APFE030095142.1:210728-250697 GCA_000404065.3 Pinus taeda
GGAATGTCCCAATACTGTGGACATCTCTCCATAAAATCAGCAGTGCCACCTTATGTCTCCTTATTCCTTTTGCGTTGTCCTTTGTTCCCCTTTTTCAATGCCAAAACCTGGAATCACAATGCATTAGTCACGTGGATAGTGTCTAACCTTCCTCCTACAAACAACACGAAATAACTAAGAAATGCATGCATAAGCAAATAAAGATGAATGGTTTGAGCAAGTAAAGTAGGCCAAAATGAGCCCGAATTGTACCAAAATTGGGGCTCATCAAATAGCTTTTAATTTTCAAGAACATTTCATGAAATTCTCTTCAGAAGGAGAGGAAGATGAATTAAGGGGTATCACAGGGAAACCAGGAAATATACTTAGCTCTAATGGTATGAAAAAGTTTCTAAAGAAAGAATAACGAGGCATAATTGCACAATTATGTTCACTAGAGGTTCCCACATCGAAATCATCCATTTCTCTAGATCTCCAAAGTGTCTTGGACAATCATTCCAAGGTATTTCAGACTCCCAAGGGCCTCCCACCTATTCATGATCATGATTATGCTATTAATTTGATTCCAGGAAGTGTTCCTTCAAACATTAGGCCTTACAGATATCCCTATGTCTAAAAGAGTGAAATTGAATGTATGGTTATAGAAATTCTAGAGGCCGGTATAATTCAACCAAGTCAAAGTTCTTTCTTTGCTCCAGTGGTATTGGTTCACAAGAAGGATGGACCATGGCACATGTGTCCAGATTATAGGGAGTTCAATAAGCTCATTATTAAAGATAAATTTCCCATTCCTATTATTGATTAATTATTGGATGAATTGCGTGGATCAATTTACTTCATCAAGTTGGCTCTTCGTTCAGGATATCATCAAATCAGAATGAAGAATGAATACATTCCAAAAACAACATTTAGAACTCATGAGGGTCATTATGAATTTTTGGTCATGCCTTTTGGCCTTACTAATGCACCTTCTACATTTCCAGGTTTGATGAATTCCATTTTCAAACCCTTCCTTAGAAAATTTATGTTAGTATTTTTTGATGATATAGTAATTTGTAGCAAGTCTTGGAAGGATCAAGTCCAACATGGTGGCATGGTGCTCAAACTATTGGATGAGAAACAATTATATGAAAAAGTCTCCAAATTGTTCTTTGGAGTGAAAGAGGTGGAATATCTGGGTCATATTGTATCTCATGAAGGTGCTAAGGTAGACCCTAGCAAAATTGAAACCATTAAGCAATGGGAAATACCCACATCCATAAAGCATCTATGAGGATTTCTTAGGTTGACAGGGTATTATCACAAGTTTGTTAAGAATTATGGGAGAATAGCAGCACCTCTAACAACATTATTGAAGAATGATGCATTTTCATGGACTCCAGAAGCAATGAAGGCCTTTGAACATCTTAAAGAGGCAGTGTGCCAAGCACTAGTCTTAGCTACACCAGATTTCACAAGAACCTTTATTGTGGAATTTGATGCCTCAGGAAATGGAATTGGCATTGTTTTAATGCAAGAAGAAAGACCCATTGCTTTTGAAAGTCACCCAATCAAAGGAAAGTATTTACACAAAACTATTTATGAGAAGGAAACGTTGGCAATACTACATGCACTTAATAAATGGTGACCCTACCTAATGGGAAGACACTTCAAGGATAAAAAAGATCATGATAGTCTTAAATACCTTTTATAACAAAGAATACTTAAAAGAGTAGAAAAAATGGGTCACAAAGATGTTGTGTTATTACTTTGAAATCATCTACAAAAAAAGGAAGCAAAATGTTGTGGCAGATGCACTTTCAAGAAAGGATGAGGATGTGGAAGCATTTCTTTGCGCCATTTCTATTATCCAATCAAATTAGATAAACAAAGAAAGGGATGAATGGAAGAATGATGAGGAAGTGTTGGCACTCATTCAAAATATACAACAAGATCCCATTACATATGATACATTTAATTGGAAAGATGATTCATTATGGTACAAGGATCGATTATACCTATGGAAGAATTCCCGACTCAAGCAAAATATTCTTAGGGAATTGCACACCTCTCCCTTAGGAGGGAACTTAGGATTTCTAAAAAGTTATCACAGGGTTAAGAAGGATTTTTTTGGGATGGCCTTAAATCATATATTCAAAATGTTGTGGTGGAATGTTTGGTTTGCCAGCAAAATCAATTTGAAACAATTAAGACCCCAGGACTATTACAACCTTTATCCATTCCAAGCCAATGTTGGGAGGGAGTTTCAATGGATTTTATCATAGGTTTACCCAAGTCTGAAGGAAAGAGTGATATCATGGTGGTAGTTGACAGACTTACTAGGTATGCACACTTTTGTGCATTATCTCATCCATTTAAAGCAAGTAAAGTTTCTACTGCATTTATGGAAACAATTCAAAAGCTACATGGAAACCCAAAGATTATTGTAAGTGAAAGAGATCCCATTTTCACTGGAAATTTTTGGACAGAATTATTTTCTTGTCTTGGTACTCAATTAGCTCATAGCTCATCTTATCGTCCTTAATCTGATGGGAAAACTAAGATAGTAAATTTTTTTTGGAAGGATATCTTCATTGCTTTGTATCTAATAGACGCAATGGGTCAAATGGTTGCCTTTGGCTGAAGGTGGTATAACACTTCCTTCCATACTACAAAAAAAATGACCCCATTTATGGCACTTTATGGATATCATCCACCATCCATCACATCATATTTAAGAGTTATAAGGTTCAAGTAGTGGAAGATCACATCGAGCATCAACAACAAGTTCTCCAACTCTTAAAGGATAACCTCACCTTGGCAGCAGGCAGATCAACATCGCAGCGAAAGAAGTTTTGATGTAGGTGATTGGGTATTCCTACGACTACAACCATATAAACAAATGTCCCTAAAGAAAGCTAATAAGGATAATAAATTATCACCAAATTATTATGGTCCATACAGGGTGTTGCAAAAGATAGGTACTATGGCATACAAATTGGAGCTTCCTGCAGCTTCCCGAGTGCACCCAGTTTTCCATGTTTCATGCTTAAAGAAGGTTATAGGTGGCAAGCTTCCAATTCAAAAAACATTGCGAGAAATTGATGAGGAAGGAAAAATCATATTATAACTTGAAGTAGTCAAAGAAACAAGAACTCGACATCTATGAAATTGATCAATTTCAGAGTATCTCATCAAGTGGAAGAACTTACTCATTGAAGATTCCACATGGGAGGATGAGAATTTTATACAGAAACATCTAGAACTACTCAAGCGTTGAGGACAACACTTTTTTGAAGGAGAGGGTCATGTTAGGTCCCTATAATACTAGTGATTCCTCCATTACTATTTTCGTTGTATCCCTTATTGTTATTGTTGTGCCCTTATGGTCCCCATATTGTTATTATTGTGCCCCATAGAATCCATATATTGTTATTTTGTGCCTTTATATTATTATTGTTAGGTCAGCTTGGTTATATTGTCACCCTTAGACTCCTATATATAGAAAGGAGGTTTTGTCATTTGAATCATCAAATAATTTTTCATTTGTGTAATGCAAAAGAGGTTGCCCCCTCAAAGAGGTTGAATTCTAAGGCATTGATCTATATTTTCTATCTTTTTGTGAGCTGGTTTATAACAAAGTTGTAGTCGAAGGATTAGGTCAATCAGCCTGGTTATTCGACAATGATGATTGATTTAAATAATCTTTACTTTGTGTTGACACCAAAACATCATCTTTCTACTTATATGTGGATAGCATAAGCACTTGGGAAGTGGAAGCTTGGTCTATACTAGCCATATTTGTCTCCAGTTTTGGAAAAGGATTAGTCAATATCACAGATTTATTAGAAGTCTTCTGAAGTTTTGAGACTTCGGAGCGATGTAGACAATCTCACGTAAAATGCCCATCATTACAGATCAAAGATGGGTAACGAGTTTTCCTAGCCGAAGAAGAGGAATCAGATGATTTCTCTTGAGGGGAGTTATTTTTTTTCTTCTTGCTTTTCCCCTTTTTCTTACCTCTTGGTTGCTTTTCATTCTTTCCCTTGTCAAATGATATGGAATTGATTTCTAAAGTAAAAATGTTATCAGGTGCATCTGTAGTTTGATTGGTAATGGCAAGTGTTTGACCAGATGGTCTACCTACTGTTTTTGTGCTCAAAGAACCAATCACACCATCGCTAGCATGAGAGTCCTTACTCGATGGTGGAGGAGGAACAGTGAAAGTTGGTTGGGGTGCATTTAGAATCTTTTCATAGAGCATGGCAGATTGTGTATAAATCAAGTCGAAATATTGGGCATGAGCAATTACTTTATCTTCTATTACAACTCCACCTTTTTCCACATCCTTAGTGATAGATGGCAACAAGGATTTTATAAACCACTCAGCCAGAAGCTGATCAGGAACAAAAGTTTTAACCATTCGATGATGACGATGCCACTCATGAATATGATCATAGATATGAGTAGTAGTGCATTTAAAGTTGGTTAATAGTTTCGTTCCAATCTCATATCATATGGGTACCTAGAAGTGGGTTAAAAACATGGTAGCTAAAGTAGTGGAGTTATCGAAAGAAGCTCATGGTAACTCGATGTACCACTTCACAGCTAGACCAGTAAGAGTTCTATGGAAAAGGTGAAGTTTAACTAAATCATCATTCAAGGAGTTTGATGAACAACTTAAATGAAAAGTCATGACATGGTTGGATGAGTCTTCTCTAGGATTTCCATTTAATTTTAGAATATTGGAAGATAACTTATGAGGAATCATAGGCCATGAAGGTTCGTAAAGCATTGGGTCATTAGTGAGCCGATTTATATTTGGTAACTCAATGTTGCAACAAAAGGAAAATACCTATTGAGGTCAGGTTGAGCATATCCCAGGTAAGATGGAATTGCCTGGGAAATGGGCCTTTGCATAATAGCATAAGGCATGTGCTTCTCGTAACCTTGATATGGGTAAGTTTGTTGAGAAAATCTGGTGTAAGATTGTTGTTGTTGTGCACCAGGGTAAATTTGTTGTTGTCCAAACCCAACATAGGCTTCTTGACCAGGGCTTTGATAAACTTGTTGTTGACCAAACCCAGCATGAGGTTGGTATTACTGGAATTGTTGTTATTGATATTGGGGCTGCCAAGGCTATTGAAGCAATTGTTGTTGTTTTTCATACAACAGATGTTGATTTAATAGTTGGTTTTGCCCACCAATGTAAGGTTGATTAGGTTGAGAATACACTAAACCAATGTAAGTCTGAATCATTCTAGTAAATGGTAAACTAGCCTAAAGTTGTTGGACTCCAGACACAAGTGGTTGTTGTAAAACTACCTGAGAAGGTTGGATCTATATACCTGAAACTTGGGGGTCTGAGGTTGAAGGGCCAGCTTGCACAGGTTGTGATATAACAATCTAGGCTTGTGAATACGGCACAGTTGTAACAACAGGTGTTGTAGGTATGGATGAGACATATTGCATAGGTTTTGATGGATACACAAGCCTAGGTCATTCCAGGCTAACCTAAAGACGATGACATAACGACATATGGTTGCCCCCCACAATATGGAGGATAAGGAGAATATGCATATTCTTCTCCCTATGGGGGTAGTCCAGTGTTAAGAAGATACATAGGATGGTAACTAGATGAGCTAGCTTGATGTGAGCTTGATGGGTTCAGTTGTTTAGTACCTGTAAATGAGGAACCAAATAAAATTCCAATAGAGGACATTGTTGAAGACCAAGGGATAGAAGCAACACCTAAGCTGGTTCTTGATAAATATTGGTAACCCAATGGGATAGAAAAAACACCAAACAAGTGTGACTTAGGTGTCATTGTAAACATCGAAGAGGTTGCGATAGAAGATTCTGTCATAGCTGTAATAGATGGTATGGCCTGGGCGGTTGACACTGCCATAGTCAAAAGTCCAAATAAGTTTCCTAATGAATCAACAGGTGTCTGAAAGTAATCAAGATCAAAAGGAGTGGTGAAATGAGGAGTATGAGGATATAGATAAAGTCCAGTTACAAAATGGAATGGAGTTCTAGCTAATTATACCTTAGGCTCCTCTTCTATTGAAATCAAACCAAGTGGAAGAATTTCACCATCTAGTCCATAATAGATTTTTAGTTGTTACTGAGGTAAAGAGGATGTCTCAAGAGTTACGGATGTATGAGGATCTACCAGTCGATCTTCTTCCAGTAAAGTAAAAGCTTCTAGTTGTTCCACCTCAAGATCTAAACATTTGGTAAAAGAACAAGTTTAGGAAGGGCTTCATGAACAACTTCTGGTCCATACGTAACTTCTAATTGAACCGTGATGTGTTTAGGATCTAGTTCTAGTTGAACAGATTCAGGTTCAGAAGTAATTTCTTGTTGAAAAACTTTGGATTGAGAATCAACTTGTTGTTGAACAACTTGGGTTACTGTTTCACTAGATTTAGTTCTAGTTTCCTCGGGTAATTGCGGAGATAATACTTTAGTAACAGATAAATGGGGTCACAGTAGTTATTGGTATAGGTGTTTCTGGTAATTTAGATGAAGAACGAGATGCTTATGAAGTATTGGCTCTAGTCAAACAAGACCACTCTAATTGAATAGGTGTAGCTTCAGGTGGTAAAGGTGGTTTACTCACTGCTCTCCATGAACGACGGGGTAAGGGTTGATTTTCCTCCATGATTGTTGATTGATTTTATTAGAAAAAAAGAAATAAAAAAAAAGGGTAAGCTAGGAAAAAGGTTTACCAAGCAATTGTGAATTTCAGAATACCTCCTAGGGAACCAAGAAATATGGGCAAGCAATATCCCCAAATGTAGTGTTTGGTGTATCATAGTGCAAGAGGCGGCCAACTCATTTACCTAAGGATGGATAGCAACCTAATGTTGTCCTGCCATATATACCCGAAAGTACGTGGATGCCCAACCTGTATTAGCGTTGTCTAATGCAAAACCACACAGTGAGAGCAATCCCATATACTTTACATATTGTAACACCGCGCTATATACCCAGAGGTATGTGGACGAGGTATGATATACTCACATACGTGGAATGAGATATCACACCCCGGATGTATTGTAGACAAGTTAGCGACATCTGCTATGTTTTGCAACGTTGAAACATGTCTCTAGCATAGAACCTCTAAATTTTTTGCGTTAGATGACAATGCTCCATTAGGTTAATTGATGTTAATTTTAAGTTGATCTTGATTAATAATTTGCCTTTCAAGGTTCACCATGTGATGTATTTTCAATTCCTAGAATGTAATTAATATGATAAGCATTCTTTCCATTCAATTTAACAATGAAAATATTAGCTAATAGAGAGAGAACAAGCAGATTTATTTCAATAAAAGAGCAAGGAGCACAATCTAATGCAATTTCCCTAAACTACTCCTATGAGCACACACAAACTTTTTCAATGCATAATGCAAGCTTTAATTTTAAATTCCCTTAATGTTTTCATGAACAAAAGGAAACTAATGCACATACAATCAATCAATATTTTTACAAGAACGAAGACCTTACAATAGTTTTGTTTCGAAGGAAAATAAGAATTTTACAACACTTTCTTTTGAACAAATATTAATCGACTATAATCTAAATTTGTCAATGAATCGATAATGACAAAGAAATCATTTAAGAAACATTAATTAATCAAGTCAAAGTATGGCTAGCAAAGGAGTTACAATCTTGATTTCTGAGACATGACACACATTGATCATTCAAAAAGTAACCAAACAAAAGAAATTTGGTAAAAAACCCTATCCAAAGGTGGAAAGCTGACCCAAAGAGGATCAACGTAGCCCTGAATAGGAGACAGTGTGCTTCAGAGCACTCTCCCTAAGCCAACGGTGATCTGCAGTGCACTGTGTCCCTCACAAGCCTGTGCTACTGATAGTAAGCCATTTCAAGAGATAACTAAACACAATTTTTGACCAAAATTCACTTCAACAAGGCTGAAATACAATCAATGAAAGGTAGTAAGGTCTGTTAGAGTGTCATAGGATGTGGATAAGCTACTTGGAATGATGATCATTCCCCAGTGGAGTCGCCAATTTGTTATGAAGAATTTGGTATCTATGAATAAATATTGATTTCCTAGATAAGTAGCCATATCTAGAACAACATTTTAAAGAACTTTAACCTTTTTCTATAAACAATATATAAGAAAAAGAGAATGAGAGGACTCACTTGTACTTTTACTTTCCTCTTGTCTCCTTTGTAGTGGTCAGGTTGCTCCTTCCCATACTTAACACGCTTGAGAAGTACCTATAAACATCAACATATGACAAAGAACCACTCAAAGAAAAATATATATTGATTACAATTAAATGGAATTAGATACGTTCACACATATAAGCATCATATGGAAAAAGGTGTAAATACTTTAATGAATAGAAGGAAGAATTACAACCATGAAGCCTGATTCAAATTCACTCCTCCAGCTTTGGTTCCATCCACATCATATCATTAGCATGACAATCTGGTATCATAACGAAACTTACAATAGTATCAATTCTCAAACTAGCATTATCTCCTTAAAATTCATCGAAGTCCAGCCCCTTGATCACTTAGATGAGTGCTTAATTTATAGGAAGATGGAGGACATTTTGTCATCAATGAGGGTATTGAATGGCCTTCCATACTTAGAATTAGTTCCATGGAAGAAGGGATGAAAATATAGGAGGTATCTTAACTCATTCCTCATCCATTTGCAAGATCATAGGAGATGATAAGTGTGGGAATATTCTAGAAGGCTCCAGAAGATAATAATATTCCCCAAATCATATGTGAATTTCGCTCAAACTTACCCAACACATGTTAAAGAGGGCCTAAGCTTTTTGTAAGGCACCATGGCATGGACTTAACTTCTCTGCAACACACTCTTGCATGGGCCTACCTGTGTTGGTCCCTCTAGAGGTCATCTCAGGATGTCTTCAGGCCATGAAACTGTCTAGGAAGGAGGCATTTAAAAGGTTGACTTGTTTAGGGTATGTAGCAACTAAAATTAGGGTTTGATGAGCCCTAAAATACTGATTTAGATGATGTGAGTGATGTGCCCAAATGGATCTGTAACAATAGGGTGTGTGTGATCCTTTTTCTATTTTAAAAAGTCATTTATCTCCTCCTATCTTTGTCTATGCAAAGTATATCCCAATTGAAATCATATCCACAATTTGGGCTTGTTTGGAATACCATTCCCCATCTGGCCTCAAGGTTAAGAGTAAAAATGGGGATGTACAACCCAACATGATTATGATGCAAGTGTTCTACGACATAACTCTTTAGGGTCATTGTTGGGAATATCAGTGATATGATGGGTTGAGATGTGCTCCACTATATCATCTATTGCTCAATATGCGGCTGAAGATTTTTTTCTCCTCGATGAGATTCCTGGTTGGGATGTGCTCCCCAATGTCGTTTTTATGTTGAGATATGCTCCCCTATGTAGTTCTGGGTTGAGACTAAGCTCCTCAATGTGGTTTTAGGTTGAGATGTGGTACTTGATATTACTTCTAATTACATGTGCTCTCCGACATGATAAATGGTGGTAGCTTAGGCTCCCCTCTTATCCCGAATTCTTGTTCTTTTAGATTCAAGAATTTTCAACATATGAGAAAGAACAATTAAGCGATAAGCAAGAATAATTGGAGATGAACTAAGATGAGAAGTGATGAAATTTGATGACAAGATACTTGAGACAAGATATGATTTGATGACATGATATGTGAGATGTTTACATGACACAATAGGAATTTCTCCCTAGGTGAAAGGGAGTGTTAATTTCGTAGATCAACGAAACATTATAACCATTTTATGAGATTCCTCTTTTGGAGAGGATCAATTTTGACTATTGAAGCACTCAATTTGGACAAGGGAAAGTGTATTTTTGAATTAAAACCTCACATTTGCATATTTGATCTTGTCAGCCCAAAAGATAAATTGGACACCGTTGAAAGCTTATAAATATAAGCGACCTCAACCTAATTTAGATATCATCATCAGGATAATTCTTATTCTTTCTTTGGTTTTGGCTCGCACAAGTCTAAGACGATTCATTAAAATTTGGCTCGCACATGTCTCAAATTGTAGGGTTCGAAGCTCACATGTGTCTAGGGTTTTTAGGTCACAATTTTAGGCTTATAATAGCATATTTTTTGCTACAACTATGTGCAAGTCATCTGATCCACGTGGCTAAAACCTTTTATCAACACACATATCTCATCCTCCCTACGATTAGGACCTAGCGTTTTATTTCTTTAGTTGACCATAGATTTCAATTGTTGATTGTAGGGTTTGACTGTTGATCGTAGATAATGACAGTTGATCGCAAGCTTCTAAATTAGGGCTTTGTATTATTAGCATTATTTTTCTCATCTCATGTGTATATTTTATATGATTTTTCTAGATATATTTATGGTTATTGATATGGATCAGTGTACGCTCTTTTACTGAATCATTCAATGGAAATCCAACAAAAAGAATAATTTGAAAGGGTTTTCCCCATTGTGGGTTTTTCTCGGGTCTCTAACCAATCTTGGTGTCTCTATGTGTGAACGATTCTCTTATATTGTTTCTTTACATTCCACTGCATTGATGATGATGTTGTTCTTTCTATATAATTGCATATGCTGCTAAATAATGTTATGATATAGTGGGGTTAATTCTACATGTAAATGATGAAATGCAATTATAAATGTGATGAATAATATATACCTAAAAATTTTAACATGGTTTCAAAAGAAAGTTCTCTACTTAAATTGTAGGGGTCTAGTTAGCCCCTCCAAAAAAATGAATTTTAAAAGATTCTTCGATTCCTACTTGCCTAAGGTATTCTTCCTGCAAGAAATCATGTTTGAGGGTGGAAAGGCATCTAATGTTCTACAATATATTCTCCCAACCCGGGACTTTTTGACCATTGATACACTAGGTAGATTGGGTGATTTGATTATACAATAGAATCCAAAACTTCTACGATTTAACTCAACCTGGTCTTTGAAGTCTCTACTTGTTGTAGACATTTCCTTTACTAAACTAAATACATCTTTCCACTTTATAAATGTCTATAGTTAGTATATAGGGAATATTTATGGTCTTTTATTTCTTCACTTCCTGTATTTAGTTCAAACTGGGTTATTCTAGGAGGGGATAAAAAAATTTACTCTAGGAAACTTTCAATTATGGTTGTCTTCTACAAGATCTGATATGATATCTAGTTTTATGGTCTCCTTCCTAATTAATCTCTACCACTTTGACATCCATATTTCCAATATCTAACCTACCTAATCGAATAACCCCTCAGGATCAACCATAATTTCTAAGACATTAGACATATTTCTTATTTAAGATAGCCTACTATATTTTGATCATAAAATCAAATAATTTTCAGCTATCAAGAGAATCTTAGACCATATGCCAATCTTCTTGGATCTAGATATTTTTGTTGAGAAACCTCCCAAGCCTTTTAAATTAAACCCTAGTTGGTTAGATGATTCCCATTTATTACCCCTATTAAAATCAAACTGGTCCCACCTCTCCCTTGATTCTTTTGAATCCCCTTCCCTACAATACCATAGAAATCTCCAAAGAGCCAAAGGAATCATTGGGGATTGGGCCAAGAAGAAAAGCAGGGAGTCCTTGAAATCTCTATCTGATATCAAATCAACTATTCAATCTCTTTGGAATGAACACTCCACTCCTAACACTCTGATTGATCTACATGACCAAATCTTAGCTTGAGAAATCCAAGAAGGAGATCCTTATTGAAAGGGAAAAGGAATGGTGCTAAAATAAACAAGGCATTCATATATGAGTATGAAATGATAGCACTAATCTCTTCCATACAATTGAAAATCATATAAAAAACTTTAACACCATCTGGGCTATCATGGGACCTTCTAGTTATTTTGCCACCTCTTTTTCTGATATAAAAAATGAGGGAGTTTCTTATTTTAAAAATATTTTCCACAAGGAAAATAGAATTGTTATTAAGTAGGTTATTGAAGTAGATAGACATTTCCCTCATTTCATGCAGCCCGAGGAAAAGGAGATTCTTAGGGAAGGGATCTCTAAAAAGGAGATAGAAAATGTCTTTCATAGCTTCTAAAATCATAAGAGTTTGGGAATAAATGGTCTTCCATTACAATTTTATATCAAATGTTTCAACTTCTTAGGATATGATATTCATTTAATTTTCAAGTATTCCTCTTCTTCTAGTTGGATTTTGGGACCATTGAAATCCAATTTTCTTTTTATTATCACCAAAATTGATAATCCTATCTCATTTTATCACTTTTTTCATATATCTATGTGTAATATATATAAAATGTTATCACTAAAATCATAGTAGTATGCCTATGTTGATGGTGATGGACCTGCCAACATGTTAAGGCATCTCCCCATTAAGAAGTCTAAACTAGAACTCATACTGTTTGGAGTAGGAGTCCCAGGAGTGGGTAATGAAGTAGTGCCTTGACCGCGGTAGCGCACAGAGGTAAGTATGATAACTTTGTCGGAAGAAAGTGTGTGACCTTGTAACGAGTCAAGCGAGATGCATGGGGGGTTATAACACATAGAGGGGAAAAGGAAGTGTGTCCCTTAGAAGCATGTTATAGTATGCAGCCTAGAAAGAGCACACAAGCAGAATGTCATCATAGGATGGAAGTGGAATAGTCCATAATCCCAAGTGACAGGTTAATACAACAACACATCTTCAACAAGATTCATACAATTTCATACCCAAGTTTGTAAGGTAAATAACACACATTTCTAAAGTAACTAGAATAGTCGAATTACAATAACAACATATTCACGAAAATGTGTTGGCTCATTTATAATATTAAGTGAAATTTAAATCCATATATACACCATTGACAACCACTAGCCCCAATAGTGGAACATTACAATCAACACTACTTGCTCCTCCAAAGAGATGTACTCACTATACACTGTGGAGAATCCAAGGCTCATCACAATACTCTTCGAGCCTTCTCTGAACAATGCCTAGTCAAAATCTTGGCTTCCAAAAGCCTTGTCTACGAGTTATGAGGTTCTATTTATAAAAAAGGGTGGGGTGGCCCTTGACATTCCCCTTTGTGACTCTTTGACTACCCTTACGACTCTTCAACTTCTTCACAAATAAATCTTTACATTACATTGTGACTGATCACATTCCACTAATGACACTTGGAATTTCACTTACAACACATTTACAAATAATATACATTTTCCACATGTACCCATGTGAGACAAAATAGGCTAGAGACAACTTAACAGGACACAACACTATGACTCCTAAGTTTGGGAAATATCAACTTAGTAAATTCCACTTGATGATTCCTGGTCACATTTGATGCCAAGCTTAGTAGTATGTTATGATGTCCACAAACTGCTTGATGGTGACTTCTTGATAGCAGACTCTTACCTCCATAGATTTTGGGTATATGGTCTTAGAACCTACGTCCATCTCATCATGAAGAATGTGTAGCATGGTGTAGACCATGACAGAACCACCAATGTGCTTCTTCATGTTTGGTGTGCTTAGCTCTAAGTCATCCCTAGTGGCCTCTCACCTTATCTGATCCATGTACTTGTCGAGATCTAACCGAACTTGGTCCTTGTGCTTAGCTTTGGTGAGGGAACCTGCATCTGTTCATTCTCTCGCTTAGCTACTAGCTGTTTTGGCTCATCAACATGTATTGACATTTTTTACTATGTAATTGTGTTGGCTTGTGGGATCCTGACCCAGGTTCAACATTAGTTAGCGAAACAAATCCCTACACTATTGGCCCTTTCGGCATGAGCCCGCAAAGCAAAGACTGAAGTCTCACCCGAAGCAGTATGGGGGGATGCTGGAACCAAGTTTCTACACCTTTGAGATGGTTGTGATGTCAGTTTATTTCAGCTATACCTGCCTATGCACGGGTTGTTTATCCCTCTGTTCCACCCTTCAATACCTTCGCAAAAGGATACAATTGGCTTTCACGCAGCCCTAACAAGGGACTGATATACGTTTGCACTGTTAGGGTAGCGAAATGTGATATTTCCCAAACCAAGTTAAGTGTCTTACTTATCTTATTAACAGATCTTACTTAGCTTCATGTAAACGGATATTCTTGGTTTCATTCACTTAACCAATATATTTACATACATTCGTGCATCATATAAGCATTATAAGTAAAATTCATACCCAATATACTAGATGCATAAACAGGAAATAAAGACACAGAAATTGTAGAATAATTCTCTTTATTGATAATTTTGAACAATTACAGACTCAACCCACCCTACCCACTTAATTACAGGGGTCTGCGCACTTAGCTATGGACTTCTAGGCCTCTGCACACTCAACTACAAAGCCTCTACCTATGCTATGACCCAAATCTTAGACTTCCACTTTAGAGCTATCTCTCATACATGTTCGATCTTAATTACTCTTTTTTCTAACTACTTAGAGCTTAGCTCTATTTATACAATCCATGGTCTACAGACCATGGGTAGATCTTATACAACCGACATTACATTTCCAAAATAAGGGCAGAAAACCCTATGACTCTTTAACAACTACGCTCTTTGCGGCCACAAAATGCAGAGTCTTTACATTTGGATTACAAAATTGCACAAAAATATGGGCTTTAAGCCCCAAATCTACCTTTGGGAGATCCCGCGCCCAACAGGCCCCCAACACAAACATCGTGAATTTCCCTCGAGTCACTCTTTAGGTGCGAAGATCTTAGTGCGAGGACCTCCCAGCTCTGTTTGGGTCATCGAAACTTCTGGAGCGCACTGAGAACCTTCCTGTTGGACTTCTTCCACCCGCTGCTCAGTGACTGTTGCTGAATTGCTGCCCTGAATCTTTTGCTGAGATGCCTATAGTTTCGCAAGCTTTCCTTCAATGGAGGCTATGGTCATGTAAGCCTCATATATCCATGGATGTAGGCACGCTTTTAATATTGATTCTTTATGCTGAGCTGCATCCACTTGTTCCTTGAGTGCCTTTGCCTCCTACATCTGTGCAAGCCTCTATGTAAGGGAAACCATCTGCATGGTACCTTTTACCTCGTCATACCTCTGTTGTGGCTCATGTGCTTCCTTCCCTAGGTGCTCTACATTCGGTTCCTCCTGTAGGGTGGTTAGGACCTTGAATGACTATTCGAAAAGTTGCATGCAGTTAACCACTACACTCTCAACTGCTTCTATTGTTGTTGTAACAACGGCAGTATGTTGTTCCCAAACTTCCAGCAGAGTTGAAGACATCACCTTCAACTGCAATTATGTGATATGTAGGTTTAACTCTCATTGAATTGTGGCCATCTCTACTCGAGCGTAGCGTAACCCTGTGGCTAACTTGCGAACGCGCACCTCCACCAGTTATTTTGCATGAATGTCCATCTTCGAGACCATCTGGTAGGCTTCCTACACTACCCACATTATTTTCTTGTTCTGCTCCACTATCTCATTGCGCTGCAGGCCCAACTGCTCGATGTTGATGCACTGATTTCTCATCACCTATAGAGCGCGACTCTCCTGGGCCCTGAGTTCCATGGTGGCTCCATCCTACAAGAGGTAGAGCGACTCCCTTGGGAGTGCAACCATGTTCAATCCTACCACTTTCAAACTAGTAAGCCTGGGCCTGTCAGCCTCCTTCTTTGTAGTAAGTTCCCTATCTGGTAGCACTATCGGGTTGGTGACCCTTGTGCACAACATCTCCTCGGCAATTGAAGTGCTGATCAAGAGGCTTGTGGAGACTGTGCCAACCTATGGAGCACGTACCTACAACTCCTACAACTCTGTCTGGAGAGCCCCCAATACCAACTATTGTTGTTCTTTGAACTATTGGAGGGCCTTCATAGTGACATCCCTCACCATTTTGTCGATATCATGAAAATCCCCCTCAGTGAGGGTGATTGGGTCGAAATATGTCTTTGATGCCTTCATTTTCTTTCATGGCACTACCTACTCTAGTGGTTGCGGATGCTTGAGTTGGGTGGATTTCGTCTGCGGGTCCATTCCACCTTGTTCTGTCTCTATTTCTACCTCAGTTCTGGGCCAAGGTGACATCTGTCCTTCATGCTCTTCTCCTCCTATTTTCTGTTGTTCTATCTATTTCGTGGTGTCGCATGCTACTTGGGCCATAACCTCCACTTCCTCCTTTCTGCGCTTCTCCGCTAGCTGCACCACTCGAAGCTTTGTCTCTTCCATCTTTCACTGCACAACGAAATTTTCTGCTTCCACCATGAATCTAGCTTTAGTGCACCACTTCAACAACCAAGACACAAGGACTATAAAAATTACATCATCAGTCGCCAAGTACGGTAGCTTATACCATGTATTCATAGGGTCCTTCCATGCCCTAATAAAAACATGTTGGAAATCCACTTTGAACTCTGCAAAGCTCTACAAACTAGCATATAATGTGGGTGACAACCATGGCTTGCGATTGATCCTCATGTGGATATTCATCTCCATTAAGACCCAAAAGATCTTGCCGTCTTTTATTTGTTGCAGGTCCTTAGTCACCCACACCGAACTGTACTTTGCTTCCCCTTGAAGATCCGGTGCGACCTAAGGGAATTGGCTATCTTAAGGCATCTCCCATGCCACCAGTACGATCAACAACATGAGCCATGCGTAGTGAAATGTTTTTCCCTACACCTGTGCCTCATGATAGTTCACAAGGAACTCACCACATAGATAGTTTGCTCAGTTGAACTGGACTCCTTCCATGCATTAGGCTGCTAGTGCAATCATAGGGGCAGGCACCTCATCCACACGACACTTCCAAATCACTTTCCCTACTAGTATTTGTGTTGCAACCTTGACTATAGGGTTTTTAATGTTGGAGATGGTATATCCTGACTTATTCTTCTCCAACTTGAAGTTCTTCTTCATCGCTTCCATGACGGCCAACTTTCCACCTTTTGCTTCTGAAATATTGGCCCGATCCTCCCCTAAGTAAGGCAGCCATGTGATTTGATGAATCAAGTGGTCTGTGATGGGAATGGGCTCCTCCAGCCACAAACACCCATCATGCAATAAGCAGAGAATTTTCTTTATGATGAAGATGGTCACTGGGGCATGGTGGTAATGCAACACCTAGAGCAGGTTTAGCAACCCGACTTTCTCTACACCCTTGAGCCATTTCGGTGGCTCCAATTCAATCATTCCAGCTGTCGCGTCAATTCATCAGTGCATTAGCTACTTTTTTGCTAAATGCGATAATTTGTCATGATCCGCGAGGTCCCAATATTCAACTTTAGGATAGATTCTTGCCCTAAGTTCGACCCCTCAAAACAAATATCATCTGGGAGAAATGGGGTTTGCAGGAAGCTCTTTCTCTCATCTATGTCCCTCAGCAGCTTGGCTTTTCCCTTGCATGGAGGAACATATTTTGGTAGCCTAGTAATAGGATATGCACCCTAGGTTTCAAATTCCATTTCCACGTCCTCGTCATCCACCAGGATTTCTTCATATTCTTCCTCTCCGACCTCCAAATTAATGGCCTTCCCATTTTCTTGCAAAGTGAGCTTGATCCTCTGTGGGTTTCATGGTGAGACGTGCACCGGGATCATAGCCTGCTTATCCTTCTTAGATGTCAGTGTTCTAGGTGATTTAGGGACCTCAACAATCATTCTAGCGCTCTTTGGGGCTTCTACACAGTAATTTCCTACGTGGCTTCCTCGGATGTCACTACTCGTACATCTATGGCTTCTACAGGTGCTAACATAGTTCTATTCCATAATCCTTGTAGTGTCTCTGGTAGTTTCTCTAAAAATGAATTCATTTCCAATATTCGAATAGGTCTTCGTTCATGTATACTTGAGCATGCAACAACTCAGTTCTCAAAATGCCAAGTGTTTTTCGCTGGATAGCCACTTGTAATTTATAGGTCCTTTCAAATTTGAATTCGACTGTTCCCCCCACATTCAGCCCATTAATGCTATATTGGCAGAAGAGTTTCAAGAATATAGCCCATAAATATTGCCTTAAATGCCTATTGCCCACTGCGTTGGCCTCAAACCAACCATCAAATCGTGAATAGTGACTTTAACGATCATTTTCTGACATACATGTGTGCTAGCGCAGCTATCTTCGCATTGTCACTGACCATGTGACACTTTGTTTCTTCACTCATTCCGGACATCACGCAGATCCCCAACTCTGGTAGTGTAGTTTATAGTCCTGCACCTCCTTTTAATAGCTTGGAGCGCTAAGAGTGTGCTTCTATCAGCTAGTTAGATGGCCGGGCCATCTTTGTATGGCTTCAAATGACTTCCATTCACTTTTCCTGGGAAGGGATCTCCATTCAACTTAACCACCTGGACCACACCACCATCGGTAATCTCCTTAATGACATATAACCCTAGCCAATGCATTCTAAGTTTCCCTAGAAATTTATCAAACTTACTGTCATGCAACAACACCAAGTCGTTCACCTTAAAGATGTGTAGCTTAATATGATGGTCATGCCATACTTTTTCATGCTGCTTTTGGACCTATTGATGAAATCCAACCTAAAATCTCTCTTCTTCCAGGTCATCCAACTATGCGAGCCTCTCTTCTAGGGCTCTGCATCCATCATAACTATGAGCACTACTATTCACAAACTAGGTATGATATATTCCATAGGCATCATTGCTTCAACCCCATATACCAGCCTAAAGGGTGTCTGTCCCATTAACCTCTTGCATGTTGTCCAATAAGCCCACAATACTTCAAATATGTGTAGGTCCCAATCACTTCGTTGAGCATTGCATACCTTCATCAGTGCATTTTCAAGCACTTTGTTGAACGTCTCCGCTGTCCCATTAGCCTATAGGTGATAAAGTGTTCTTTTTTGGTGATACACCTGAAATTCCTCCTTTAGTGCATTGATCATCTCATTCAAAAAGTGCGTAACATGATCGCTCATCAAGATCTTTGGACATCCAAATCGCGTTAGTACATGCTCAAATAGAAAATTTGCGGCAGTCATGTCTGTACAATTCTTCACCAGCTATGCTTCAGGTGAACGAGTCAAGTACTCTGTCGCAATGATAATGTACCTTGCTCCAATCTTTCCTTGGGGCTGAATAGGTCCTACAAAATCTATTGCCCACTTTTCGAAGGGTTGCAACATTAGTTGTGGATTCAAAGGGATTTCAACCCTCCGTAATGGCCTGCCTTTTTGTTGACATACATCACATGCCTATCAATATGTTTTTTAATCTTGATGAAGGGTTGGCCACCACAACCCGACGCGTAGAATCTTTTGCGCCATTGCTCTTCCTACATAATGTCCTCCCACAGCGACCCCATGAGCATCCGTGAGGATGATGCTTCATTCAAACTCAGGCACATCCTTCGCAATATTTCATCATTCCCCATATTTTATAGATGCCCAACAATGACAGAGAAGTCTGCGGTGCACACCACTAATTCCTTCTTTTGTTGGACAGAGTATCCTTCCGGCATAGTTCCTATTGTTAGAAAGTGTATTATATCCTCAAAATGTCCATCTGCGACGTACATAGCAAAGAGTTGCGCGTCAGGTAATCCTTCCTCCAAACTAGTAGGTTCCTCCCCTGTCTCGATGCGTGACAAGTGGTTAGGTCCCGTGTTCAACTGTCCAGGCTTCAAAACAACTTCAAAATCATACTCTTGGAATAATAAGATCCATTTGCAAATGCTCCCCCCCAACACAGGCTTATTGACCAGGCACTTCAGCTCAGAGTGGTAGCAAGTAGTGTCGGTATTTCTGGAGCATGTACACCATACCTAGCCCTTCATGCTCAGTTGTGGAATAGTTCTTCTCCACTTTAGACAACTAAAAACGGATCATTCTGCCCATCATACTTGTCTGTTAGTCGCATCTTAGGCTTCCCAAACTGGGCCTTTGTGCATACCCCACCATCTTGCAGGCGTAGTGCATGGTACCCAGTCCAAGGCCTAGAAGCGTTGCTTTTCTGGTACCTCCCTTTGAAATGCATCCAAAATGGTATCTACCTCAGTTAGACCATCATAAGTAGGTAGATTCCTTTCATCTGATGACACATAATGCAGTGACCAGGTCATCATATTGCAATTTAGCATAGTTGCTTCATGTAATCGATTCTGCTAGCGTTCTATTTCTTTGTCAGAATCCAAAGTGCTGGAAATCTCATGCTCCCATGTAATCTGTACATCCATTGTGGGATTCACCCAATCTTGGTCTTATGCTGTTATATTATAGATGTAGTCTAGATTATCATCACTTTCATATTCCTGGACTAGTTCTGTATAGTGCAATACCTCAGCAGGATCCAGGGGTATTATTACGCACAGTGATTTCTTCTCAAATACCATCTTCTTCTTCTTCGGTTTAATTACCCTATTCATATAAGTAGCACACTAAATTCCTAGGAGTGCAGTGTATGGATTTCTATCATCCACAATCTCTATTACTTCAAAATCTGCCAGCGCACTCATCCCTCAATATCCTTGGTCACTCCTTGTAGCCGCCCCATGGGTATGATTTTATGTTGATTCACCATCTTTAGCTGAATCGAAGATCATTGTAGCGTAAGTCACCCTATTCACTCCCAAGTCTGCTTTGATAGTACATTCACATCTGATCCCAAATCCAAAATTACTTTATCTATTTCGTATTCTCCGATCTGCGTGGTGAGTCTCATTTCACATCCCATCATTGTCTTATGCTTCCTGATCTTGCGAACTATGTGTGGTTCAGCTAGCACGGTCCCAACACATCTATTGATAAGTTCCTATAACCCTTTCATAGCCTTACTGTTATGTTGCAACTTCATACAAGTTTCAAGGAATGTAGTGAGCATAAAGGGGTCCATCTCTGGCTCTGGTTTATCCTTTCTTCCTAAAGTGGAGGCCTCGGCGAAGCTCTTCTTAGCTTTGATGAATGATTCACGGGTGTGCTCCAAATCGAACTCGACTTCTTTCATTGGGGCTTTGCAAACCCATGTGATATCTTCCAGTTGTTTCCCCTTGTCATCTCCCGTCATGATTCCACTTCAGAGAACTATATTTACATTCGAATCTTCCTTACACAGCTTAGACCTCATCATCTACAGGTTCTATGTTGGCGGAGGTGGTAGCGCTCCTTTGTCACATATCATGGCTATCAACATAGGACAATCTTCTGTTTCATGATCAAACAACGTGTAATACTTGCATGACGTGCGCATTATATTAGTGCAATCATGGGCATAGTGTCTTGGCCCTCCGCAAGTGTAACAAATCAAGTGTTTGCAACCTCTACTAGGTCCTCCTCTACCTTGGCCTCGTCTACGCCCCTGAAATCCTGTCTGCGCCATCCTTACATTTTGGTCAAGGGGCCACATTTCAACCTGAACTCTATATGTGGTTATTCTATCCATCATCAATTCATAGCTCCTACAAGTACGCTCATCATGTCCCACCGATCTACAAAAGTTGCATAACAACTATTACGAAGTTTGCATATACTTTTGTAACAAGAGAAAGTTGTTTGTGGCATGTTTTTCAACTATTTGACAGATAGCACACCAGAAAGGAGGCGTCGTGTTAGGTCCTACTTGAGATTCTAGCCTTAAAGGAATCAGTCCTCCTCCTACAAGGTAATTTGCAAACATCGGGTAATGGTCTTTTTCATGACCCTGACTCTTGCATTTCACACACTATACCTCTTCACGTACCTCTAGCCAAACCATCCTATCCTGCTTCAAGCTTTGCATCTCAAGGCACAGATTCATTAGCTTCACATGGATCTGCTGAACTCCTATACTAGGATCCTTCATTGGGGTCTAATGTAGTCTCATGGATATCTCCAAGGCCTCTGCCTGAGTTGTTATCTTCTGCTACAACAATGCACTTATTAAGTTTGGTAGTAGTGAGGCCACAATCCACTCGCAATGCTATCCATCTTTCAAATTCATGTTGGCTTCACGGATCATACATTTCAACCTTTAGTCTAGTTCCCAAGGAATCTCGCCTGGTGGCATCATGATCTCTTTGAATCCCACAATTGATTGCACTTCAGATTTAGGCCTGCTAAATTCCCTATTCAGTGTTGCTTGGATGTTCGATACTATAACATTCGGGTTATTGCTGGAGTAATTAATATGGCAGGTTAGCATGGGATATTTCAAAGCACTAACCAGTGTTTCCTTCTTTATATGGTCATCTCTAACAACTTGATCTTCCCATACAACCCTCACAATGAGCCAGAATTGATCAGGGTCCTCATTTCCCATGCCTTTGAACAAAGGGAACTTCATTTTGTCCGCCATACTGAATTGCGGTGGAGGTGGATTTTGTAGGGGTGAAGTTGGAGGCGATGGTGGTGAAGATGGAGGTGGTTTGGGCGGAGGTGGTATTCATGGGAATCCTTGTCTTATCAACTGAAAATCACTTGACAGAGAAACCTTCACTATCCCTTCCTCATCCCTTCGCAGTGGTGAAATCAAGGGGCTATACTTCAGACCCTTATTTCCTTCATTTATGTAACTTTTTCCTCTTCGCATAGTTCCAAACATCAAGGTAGTTGCATAACCCGTTTTTCACACAACAACATTTTAATCCAAGTATTCAAATATTTTACGTACATACCTCTCGGTCCTTTGAAAAAACATAGCTCTACCTTGCTATAGCTAACTGAGGTGTCGACCGCGAACTCAGTAACAAATCCTCCTATAATGCAATTGAGCCAATGATTGACGGCACACGTGATCTTATCCTTTAATGCTTCCAACCTTCGTACTAGCTCTGGGGTCCACACAATAGGACCGTCAAATTTCCCCCTTCCTTGGCTATCTGCTAACTTCGCAATCCACTCATATAGCTCAGTGGGGAAGGATACAAAAAAGATTTCATGGATCTCCATATATAGCTATCGGTCCAACCACTGTTCTTTTGACAGTCGCGGGTTTCTGTTTTCTTGTCTTCTATCCAACCAGCCTTAAATTTATTTCTTAGTTGGATTCCAGCGATAAGACATCACACATCTCTATGCAGATTTTGGACCCGCAAGAGAACCATTTGTTGGCTTGTGCAGGCCTGACCCAGGTTCAATGTTAGTTAGCCAAACAAATCCCTACACTACTGGCCCTTTCGACATCAACCCTTGGAGCATGGACCGAAGTCTCACCCGAAGCAGTATGGGGGGATGTTGGAACCAAGTTTTCGCACCCTTGAGATGGTTGTGATATCAGTTTATTTCAGCGATACCTGCCTATGCATAGGTTTCTTATCCCTTTGTCCCACCATTCAGTACCTTCGCGAAAGGATACAATCAACTTTGGCGCAGCGCTAACCAGGGGCTGATATACTTTCGTGCTGCTAGGGCAGTGAACAGTGATATTTCCCAAACCAGGCTAAGTGTCTTACTTATCTTATTAATAGATCTTAGTTAGATTCATATAAACGGATGTTCTTGCTTGCGTTCACTTAACCAATATATTTACATACATTCGCGGATCATATAAGCATTATAAGTAAAATTCATACCCAATATAACAGATGCATAAATAAAAAATAAAGACACAGAAATTGTAGAATACTTCTCTTTATTGATAATTCTAAACAATTACAAACTTGACCTGCCCTGTAAACTCAGCTGCAGGGGTCTGTGCACTCAGCTGTAGATCCTCTACTTACGCTATGACCCAAAACTTAGACTTCCACTTCAGAGCTGTCTCTCATACATGTTTGATCTTAATTACTTTTTTTTTTTCTAACTACTTAGATCTTAGCTCTATTTATACAATCCATGGTCCACGAACCATGGGTAGATCTTCTACAACCGACATTACATTTCCAGAATAAGGGTATACAACCCTATGACTCGTTAACAACTATGCATTCCGCGTCCATAAAATGTAGAGTCTTTACATTTGGATTACAAAATTGGACCAAAATATTAACTTTAAGCCCCAAAACTAACCTTGGGGGATCTCGCGCCTAAACACTTTGCACCTTTCCTCTGTTCCTCTTCCTTCTTCTCAACTCTTGTTCTTCTTTCGACTCTTATTCTTCTTACTGTGATCTCAATTCTCGTACCTACAAGCTCTTCTTTTCTCCCTTCCTTTTCTCTATTGTATGTGACATATGATTCCTCTTGCTTCTTTTGTCAAAGATGCCTGCATGAAGATTGAATCTGCTTTAGCTTTGTAGCTTTGTTCTCCCTTTATTATGTCAACAATTTCCTCTTTCCCTGATCTTGTCCTAGACTGTATCCTTCTATGACTACTACTAGTCTTTCTTCCATGTTAGTGTTGATTCTTTTTCTATAAACAGTTAGGCATCTACATATATCAGCAAGTAAACTGTCGCTTTCTCAACTACTTCCCTAGTACCACTTTCAGTGGTCCCTCTTGAAGAAGCTCTCTTTGGTTCCATGGTAAAATGACTATTGGAGAGAGTGCTTCATGAGTGTTGTCTCTGTAGGGTAGAATAGACACTCAAGGCAAGAAAACATTAGCTCTTACAAATCTAACTTAATAACATGATCAACCAGCAACTAGGGCATCTAATGAGAAGAATTGTGTAATTTTGACTAACAGGGGTGACTGAGTGACTATGGGAACTGTACATTGCACAGTCCCAATAGTCAGTCTGGAATCTTGATGACTGGAACTACACAGTGCATAGTTTACTCTGGGTAAGGGCTTGGGAGAGACTTCACATTGCATAGTCTTATTGACAAATATGGGAGACTCACTGCTAGAACTGTGTAGTGCACAATTGGAGCTAGCCCAAGACACGATCTATGCAATTTTAGAAGCCAAGGTAGAGGACTTGAGCTCCCATATTATGCAGTGCATGTAGTGAGGTGTAAGGTCCCAATAGGGGGAGCCCAGATCTATCCATGGGGAGAAAGCAAACAAGTAGATATGAAAGATGATGTTAGTATGAGTTCATATATGACTAACATAGATGTATGCATGTAAAATAGGTGCAACAATGGATGAAAATGAAGGAGCAAGAGACATGTGAAGGGAGTTTCCACACGACAACTATTGGTGCAAAAATGAGAAAACTCATCGTACGCTTAGGGACAACAATTTATAACTTGAAACAACACTTATACAAGCTAAAAAAAGTTAAATAAACAACTATCATTCAAAAAAATGAGTGAAACAACACTCTCTAAACAAAAAAAAAGTGACATAAAAAGAAGAAAAAGGCGATAAAACAAAAACTCACCGTGAAAAGCAATCACAATGCTGCAAAGGCTCCTTGATCTCCTAGGGAAGCTAGAACTTGATAGTCAAATGTATAATTGAGCTCAAGGACAAAAATGAAACTTGGGAGAAACTTATAAAGATGGAGATGTGTCACCTTCGGGAAACTAATAATAGACCCCTACTTCCTAGGGATTCTTTTCCTCTTAGCATCTTGATTTTCGGGAAAGCTACCATGCACTGCCTTGAAAGATTGGGTAGTTCTGGGAAGGATTGAGAAACTATCTAGTTCATGCATTGAGTAGTTTCTAAGCACAATAGGCTATGCATAATTTCTAGGCTGAGTAGCTCTGGGTTGTTAGCTTTGCTCATTTTCTCAACTCAACGTAGGCTATTAGCTGGATCTGTGCAATTCTAGAGATGAAGACTCACTTGCTCGTTGGAATGCTCTGCATAGTTTCCTAGTTGAAGACAAGTTTCCATCTTGGTATGTGAAATTCTAGAGTCGAAGTTCACTACTAGGTTTCGTTGCACATTTTCTGAGAGCAATATTGATTTCCCTCAAGGATTGTGCATATCATCAAGGAAGTGCTAAAACTGGTTTGCATCCAAGTCAAGAGGTCATATTATGGTTAGATGACAAAAAAATTAAGAAAACACAAGATGTAAAGGGAAAGATAAAACTCAAGGAAAAAACAAGTACCTGGTCAACGTAAGATAAGATGTTGGGAATTTAGTAGGGAGGCTCTAAAACGAAGCCTAGGAAAAATTTTGGAGGGAGGTTGTAGCTGCTACAATAGCCTGAAAGATATTCTTTCTCATCATATATCCTATGAAGATTATTCTTCCCTGTATATGTTGGGTGTGGAGCCTGATTATCTTCTATATTTAAAGGTATCTTCACATTGGACCCCAGTTCGTAATGGGGTAGCAATGTCATCTGTAAAATATTCACTACAGGGGGTCCAGGGGGGGTGACTGCAACCTTTGGGAGCCCCCCTAGAGGGGGGATTAGGGGAAGCACCCCCGAAGCTAAGAATAGATATAAAATTTCTTGTAAAATGTTGTAATTTCATAGTCAATTTGGGACGTTCATTAGGCAGAGATCTGACAGTAGAAGTTATGTTTATTTTAGAGTTTTTTTCCCTAGAAGGCAACCCCTCGCTATATATGAGGGAATTGTATTGCGTCTATGTATATCTGTATTCTGAGTGAGGAAGAGAGAGGAGATTGAGAGCGAAGAGGGAATTACAGTGGATCTACTGTAGGTTGAATCTCTTTAGTTTGCTGGATAATATAAAAGGAAGGACTAACTGTTTCTCCGTAGACGTAGCCTAAACTGGGTGAACCATGTATATATGTGTATCTCTTGTTTTATGCGTTTTCTATGTTTATATTTTTGCAATATTTTATGTGTTCCATTATTCTGTAATATATAATTTTCTAATAGTAGATGGACAAATTCATAAGGCCATTTGTTTGGTTGAGGAGGCTCTCCATTCCATTCATCTCTCCAAACAAAAAGACGTTATTCTCAATATTGATCTTTGAAAATAATTTGATATAGTAAAATGGATCTAGGCCTGCCTCCTATTACTATATTTTGTGTTTTCCTTCACCTTCATCTCCTCGGTCCTACATTATATTTCTTCCCTATATTTTTCCATAGTTATCACTATCTGACCCTTTTTAAATGTTGAGCATGGTCTTCACCAAGGGCTCACTCTTTCACCCCTTTTCTTCCTCGATGTTGTAGAAGGTCTCAATAGGATGATATCATCTATTGTTCACTCTAAGAACTTCAAAGGTATCCCCATATCATATAATTTCTCTTTGAAGCATCTCATTTTTGTGGACGAAATCAATATTTTCTAAAATGGGAGCCTTTTTCATGTAATTCACCTTCAATCTCTCCTAGATTCTCTTAGTCGTGCCACTAGTATGCAAATGAATAAGATAAAATTTTCCCTATTTTTTTTCCTATGTCGGAAAATGGCATGTACTATATTGAAAAACTCCTCTCAGTTCCTAGCTATCATGGGGTCAAATATATGTGATTCTTATTTAAACCCTTCAATTCTTATATTAAAGATTGGGCATGGATTTTGGAAAAAATAGAAATATGTATAAGAATATGGAGTAATTGATGGTGATCTCCAACTGGCTATCCAGTTCTCTGTAAGTCTTTTATGAAATAAATGTCATTGTTATAGGATTCTCTCACATAGATTCCTATGTGGATATTAGGTAAGATCTTATTTTTTTTTAGGCTAATGATGTTCTTTCTCTTCTTCCATTGTTACATGTGAAGCTTGATAATTAGTAGCTCCATTTTCCTATTCAAACCATGACCCACCATTAACAAACTTTACATCCCTACTCAAGAGAAAATTTTTAATATCTAGACTATATAACCTATATGCTTTGGAAATTTTAGTATAGCCTAAAAATATACATTTCTCATTTATATAATATTATCTCTATCTTATCTTTTAGGTTCATGAGCATAAGAAAAGAACGAAACACTTTAAAATGAGAAAAAATTGCTAGATTCAATTCCATACCTGTTGAGGAACTTTTCCTTCCACACTAGAAGTTGGGGATATTTTCAAAATGTATATTGAACATGCTATTTCTTTGTCCCACTAATTATCTGGTAGTTGTTTTCCTTTAGCATACTACTTTCCATGTTCATGATTGTCTAGAAATTTCTCTCTACTACTCCATTTGAATGTGGAGTATTCCTTGTTGTAACACGTTGCATAATCCCATGTTGTTTGCAAAATCCTTGCGATCTCCTTATTCATACTCACCTCCTCTATCATATCTTAAGACTTTAATAAATTTACCATTATGATTTTGTACTTCAACTTTTAGTTCTTTGAACCTGACTTGTGTCTAAGAATATATACCTAGATTTTCCTGCTGAAGTCATCAATAAATGTTATAAAATAAAAAAGTTCATCTATAGATGGAGTTTGCATAGGCCCATACAAATCAATGTGTAGAAGTTGTATATTGTCATTGGATCTAGGGATTAGCTGTTGAAAAGCTCTCTCTTTTATTTTTTTGAAGAATACAACATTCACATGGAAGAGAATTGTCATTAATGTTATGTAGCCTTGTACCATTGATTATTTTTCTAATAAACTCAAACTCTTGTAAAGTAAATGTCCATACCTATAATTCCACAATACAATCTCATTTGTCACTAAGAATTTATGTGCATGCAACATAACACTTCTCATTTTCAGATGAAACAATCAATTTGAGGTCATTTCAACTCTAGAAATAAGTTTTCGTTAGCATGTTTTTCACAAATTATACATTATTTTTCATGAAATATGAATGACTCACCATTCTCTAAAAAATTTCATATACTTAAGAGATTATGATTTAGAGTAGGCAAATGATACAAATCATGTATGGTTTTGACTTCATTTTTTTTGATAGAATAACCACTTTCCCTTTTCAAAATTCCTTAACATGATAATCATCACCCAAGCTAATTGTATATTTCACAAACTTATCAAGAGTACAAAATACTTCACATTTACTTCTCCTTGTTGCAAGTATGTTCTCTAATATTTCATCTGAGAAACATTGCTTTTGATGCTTCTCCGTCTATGTTGCAGATATTGAACTTAGTTCTTATCCCGATCAAACATATTCTTCCTACACTTATATTCACAATGACTAAAATTTTTACAATAATAACACTAGCACTCATCAATAGAATTTCATCTCCATCTGTCATTCCCTCTTTTATTTGTAAACTGTTGTCTCATCTACTCTGATTTCCATACTTGTGGTGTAGAAGACATTTCATCTCTTTGATTATATGCCTGTCCTCTTATGTGTTGGGAACTCATGCCTCTCCCTCTATTAATTGATAGCTTGAATCTAAATTTCATGCTCGAAAATTCATGCCATAGACAAATTCTTGTTTTGTGAGAGACCAAGGAGCCTCTCATCTCCTTAATACTTAAATTTGACAAATCCTTCGACTAAAGTATTGTTGTCACAATACTCGGTGGAATTTTGTGTGTTTGTGTGCGTCTATGTGTCTCTTTATTATCTGCTCTCTCTATCTCACCCCCCAAATAGGCACACTATCTCTCCATATCTATCTATCTTTGTCTCTCTTTTCCTTCTATTTCTATCTCTTCTCCTCATCTCCCTCTCTCTCTTCCCTCTCACTCACCTATCTTCCTCACTCTCTCTCCATATCTCCCTTATCACTCCCTCTCTCTCTCCACCTTTCTCCCTATATGTCTTTCTTCTTCCCTCCCTCTCCCTCCCCCTCCCACTCCATATTTCTCTCCCTATCTCTCTCCTCCTCTCTCTCTCTCGTCCTCTCTCTCTTCCTTCCTCTCTCTTTCATTCTCTAACACCTCCCTCTGTCTATCCCCCAAATGAATCTCTCTAACTCTATCTCTCTCTTCCCTCTAACTCTATCACTATCTCCCTCCCTATCTCATTCTCTCTCTCTCCTCCATCTCGGTGCCTCCATCTCTCTCTATTCTACTTCTGTCCCTCTCTATCTCCTATCCTCTTCTCTTTCTTCCCTCCACTCCTCTTTCCCTAACTCTCTTATAATATCTCCCTCATCACTCCCCCTCTCTATCCACCTCTATCTCTCTATGTTTTTGTTCTTTCCTCTCTCTCTCTCCCCCTCCAAATCCCTTTCTCTCTCTCTCTCCCTCCCTATCTCTCTCCCCTCCTCTCTCTCTTCCTTCCT
Source organism: Pinus taeda (assembly GCA_000404065.3). Taxonomy (NCBI): domain Eukaryota; kingdom Viridiplantae; phylum Streptophyta; class Pinopsida; order Pinales; family Pinaceae; genus Pinus; species Pinus taeda. The sequence continues at coordinate 240,590 of APFE030095142.1, forward strand.
CTCTTTCTCTCTCTCCCACCTCCCTCCCTCTACCTCCCCTCATCACTCTCTCCTCCCTCCAACTTTGCCACTATCTTCCCCCCTCTCTCTCCCCCCTCCCTCCTTCTCCCTCCCCTATCACTTCTCTCTCTCCTCCCTCCAACTTTTCCCCTCTCTCCCCCCCCCCCTCTCCCCCCCGTTCTCTCTCTCTTAAATTTCATTCCATGATATTGTGTTTAAGAAAGTATCTAAATTAAAAATTTCAATTGGTTGTAAAATAGTAAACCTATATTTTGGATCAATCATGTCAAAAAGAATACAATAATGAAAAATTTAAAACAATCATGCACTATCTTTCCTCTATTACTGCTAGTCAATTTGATTTCTATCATTGTGTGGATCCTTTGTTAAGATGGATATATGATGGTTCTTAATAATCTTATTTATATTATATAAGTTTCACATCTTTATATTCAAAAGCATTTTCATTTCTAATTTTATTGAAACCTTTATTTAATTTCTATGGGAATCTTTTTAATAGTTGTGAGGGTAAAGGGTTTAGATATATCTCAAAAGTAATTATAACCTTTTTCCTTTTATATTTAATTAAAAAAATGTTATAAAATTAAATTAAACTAAAATATTTATAAAAAAAATTGATTATGAAATAAGTTATGTTTTTTAGGTATGTTGGATTGATAATCCATGGTATTGGCCCATGGTATTGTAAAAAATCATATTTACATGTTAAAAATATCCATGGTAAAGTGGGGGTGAGTATCCATAGTTAAGAGTTGTGTCATATTATTAAAAAATATTTTGACTGTGAAATAAGTTATGGTGTTGGGGAATTTGCTATTGATAAGCCATGGTATTTGACACAAGTTAATAACAAAATCAAAATATGACAAATTGACAATAACTTTAATTTTTTATTATTTATTGAGCCAACATTTAAATGTTCACATGTATCAGGCTTTATATTACTTTTAACTTGTTATTTACTACCTATAAATTTTTATTTATTCCTTTTAATGTTTTATTTTTTCTAATTGACCCGACATATAAAAGTTAAATGTTTATATTAAATATTAAAAATTTACACTAAACATCTACCCCATACTGAGTTGTAGAGCATATTAATTTTAACTTTTTGTTTATTATTTTTAATGATTTTTTTTTTTTTTGAGCCAACATATAAATATTAAATATTTATGTTAAATGTTAAACATTTACACCTACACACTCACATTGAAATTTCATTAAATTTGTTAAATGTTAAATGTTAATTATTTACACTTAGCATTTAACACTTACTAGGTATAGAGCACCTCTTTTTTGGGAGACACTTGTCTCCATATTGAGTACATATAGAATCACACATAACCCTCATACTAGGTTTTAGAATGGGCCTCTTGGCACAAAGAATATTTCCATATTGGGAAAGGGTCATGAATAGCTTATATAGATACATGTTTGTGTAGGATGGAGAATTACTTAAGTAGAATTTTATAATATCTTCACCATCAAAATCCCACGGTTCTAAAACCATTTCCTAAGTTAGGTTTAAGGTGGCCCTAAATCCTCATTGGGTTTCCCTTATAGAATAAAACTAGGACCTGTTGTTGGAGTTAAGACTAATAGTCCTATTGATAGACAAGCTAAGATTGGGAGTAACCAAGATTCGTTTTACCACGATACTAGTGTTTAGGATATAGTCTTATATCATTGACACTATGAAATCAATTATCCCATAAATTATACTTTTCACTGAGGAACAATATAGAACATTAAATCTACTAGTGCATAGAATATACACAACTTTATACACAATTTTGTACAATAACCCAATCTTCATTACATTAATCCAACTGATATAATACAACAATTTACAACTCCCATTCTAGGGATAACATCCCTCAAATATCCACTAATACAAGAATGCAAAATACAAGATAAATTGATGATCTTGTTGACATAGTCAACAATCGTCACTTCTTTGTCCTATCCTATACATTGTAGGCCCTTCACTTCCATTCAACGACACCTGGCTCTCTCAATGCAAAAACTATTTTAGGCCATTGAACTTGGCTCTATAATATTCCCTCTAGCTTATAATTACTCCATATATCATTAAAACATATGGTCTTCGTGCTCACTAGCTTCTCCTTTGTCCTTCAAGGCAATAACACTTTGACATTTATGCCCACTGCTGCTCCTCAACTCTTTTGGTACTTGTATTCCCATTATAGTCTTCCTTCATTTCTCTAATGAAGACTAACATAGAGCAAGAGGGTAGCCACCTATTATAGTTGAATATAACTTCTCTGATAATGAACACGAGCTAAAAAATTTATCTTCCTGTTTGGCCAAACCTTGAGCTACAACAACTGCTGCTCTTAGTAGCCCTAAGTCCATCAAGGCACTACACTTAGGGATCCACTTCAACACTCTCACGCTGGCCTCCAATATTCCTCAAATGCCCAACACAAAGAAAACTGATTTTGTGGAGGAAAGGGACTTAAAGTGTGACAAAAGCATAAAAAGTAGATATTAACAGAAAATCCCCCATTCAAGTAGTACTCTAGTTCAAGCGCATATAACTGCAGAGTTCTCATGAAATCTGATACATTAATGTGGGTGTGATCGAATTTACAAATTCATGAGTGATGAAGGAATATGTCATAATCCGTGTGATAAATATTTAAGAAGAACATTAAAAAAAGAATTGAGAATAGGGCATTATAAAGAAAGAAATATAATATTATGAAATGTTGAGAAATAGAATTGAGAAATATTGTGAAGTATTGCCAAATACAATTGAGAAATATTGCATAAAAACATTATAAATAACATAACTATTCTATTGAATGTGAAACATAACATAAGACTACATTACAACAAAACATTTTCTTTACTATAGGGTGAAATCCCATATTTACACTTGACGTCTGGTAGCATGCCTCCCATTACATTTCAAATACCATGGGTAAATACCATGGTTTACAAAATTCATGGGTGAATACCATGAGAAGACATAAAAACTTAATATACCATGACTAAATATAATAAATTACAATACCATGGATAAATAATACGGGTAAGTGTTATAATTGCAGTGGTAAAATCGATTCTCACTTTAATATTATGATTTATTTTATTTGTTCATGCATCAACCATGGTTTTAACAAATATTAATTTAAAAATAGTTATTAATTGTAGTAATTATTTTCCACTTGGAAAAATCATCCCAGGTTAATAAATAATGGTCCCTATTATGTAAGGTTCCCTTCAGTGAAGCCTTTGTTGAATAAGAGCATAGTTGTGGATTTTGTTGAAGACAAGGGTTTTGTGAGGTTGACCCATAATGGTGGGTTTGTGGATGACCCTTAACCATGATGGATGAAGACCCAAGGATAGAGAAACCATGTAATTCTTGTGGGCCAATTATCATGTTGACAATGTGCGGCCTAGCAAATGGACTTTAGTGGCAAGGGTTTTCTATGGTTGACCGATAACTTTCATGAACACATATCTGAGGATAGAGATAACTTGTAATTCTTATGAGCCAATTGTGACATTGACAGTCTACGTATCTGAGGATAGAGATAACTTGTAATTCTTATGGGCCAATTGTGATGCTGGCAATGGACTTTAGTGGCAAGGATTTTCTGTGGTTGACCCATAACTGTCATGAAGAAATATCTGAGGAGAGAGATAACTTGTAATTCCTATGGGCCAATTGTGACACTGACAGTGTGTGTATCTGAGGATAGAGATAACTTGTAATTCTTATGGGCCAATTGTGATGGACAGTGTGCGCCTATAAAGTGGACTTTTATGCCAATGATTTTGTTTGGTTGACCCATAACCATGTTGAGATAATTCACTTGACAATCCACTTGGTAGTGATTTGATGTCGTATCTTGGTAAATTATCATCATCTCACTCCTCTTTTTTGTAAGTGCTTCCACAAATAATAGTTTGATAGGATCTCGTACTCTGTAATTTTTATTTTTGTCCGCCATGTGAGGTTTTTGGGTAAGTGAGGACGGTCTTGAAAAGGTTGTAATAGTTCATGTTTGATCTTCTTGTAACCTCGACTCATTGGGGACATGTGGAAAAAACTAGACAAGTGAAACTTTTTTCTGATACAACTAATCCGGGTCAAAGGAGGAATTAGACTCAGAGAGTGACAAAGAATAAAAACTAGAAATTCCCAGAAATACTGACTTAGAGAGTGACAAAAGAATAAAAACTAGAAATTCCCATCAAGTCTGACTTAGAGAGTGGCAAAAGAAGAAAAACTAGAAATTCCCAGCAAATCCCCCATCCTAGTACCACTCCAGCCCAAGTGCGATACAAAGTTCTCATGAAATGTGATGCACTAATGTGGGTGTAATCCAAGTTGCATATTTATGAGTGAAGAAGGAATATGTCATAATGTGTGAGAGAAATATTTCAGTTATAAAAATAATTTAGAAAAAGGAATTATAAATAACAAAATATATTATTGCAAATATTGATAAATATAATTGAGAAATATTGTGAAAATTTGATAAGACTACATTAAGAAAATAAAACTTTCTTTACTCCATGATGAAGTCCCATATTTATAATTTTTAAGAGATATTTAACCGAGAGCATGCCTCAAATTACCATGGTTTACAAATTCCATGGGTGAAACCATGGGAAAACATAATAACTTAAGATACCATGGACACATATAATAAATTACAATACCACTAGTAAATACCATGGGTGAGTATTATAATTACAATGTTAAAAATTAAATCATCGTGCCATTAGATTCTCAATTTAATATTATGATTTACTTTGGCTTTTGTCATTCATTAGCCATGGTTTTAACAAACATTGATACAAAAAAATTATTAATTGCAATAATTATTTTCAACCTAGATAAAAAATAAACCGACCATCCCTGAATATAGACCCAACACCTAGCAACAATAAAGGAGAAACATACCTTATAAACTATTGTTCATGAATTTGAGATTGATCAATGGTTATGGCACACTTGTAGCTTATACTATCTCTTCAACTATGATCAAATATCCCACAAGATACTATGACCCTCTCCATTCTACAAGTCTTGAAACCCGTTTCTTAATCTGAGTACTTTAGCACCCTATAATAGGCTTGTTTCAACCTCCAAACAACCACTACAGGAATTTGAATTAGTCAGCATAGAAAACACACCCTCTGAGCCTATTTGTGGAAGAGAAATCATGCCAAAACAAGAACAAAACAATTCCCTCTCTACTCGGCCTTCCTACGGATTGAAACACCCTTGAAAAAGTCACATGAAAAGCCCAAATGAACCTTTATGTTATGTTGAACTAGCCCCTCATATGCAACCCAAATAGAAATTAATTACTCCAAGTCTAGCTTCTTTTGTGTTGCACAAGGGTTGTGTAGAAATCATTCCAAACCCACCTTATATTTATACCAAACATAAGGAATTCTTTAATTCATCCAAGAGGGCTTGAAAACTTTCATAAGGCCTCTTAAACATCAAGCTGACCTTAACTCTTCATGCACAAGCCCACACTCTAACTTCAAAAATTCATATCTCATGATAAAAAACTTATATTTGAGTGATTTTCATTGCCTCAAGTTTCTCTCTAGGTCTTCTATCATCTCAAATAATCACATGTCAAATATCCTCATGGATTCACTCCCACATACTTGGGTGCAAAGGTCACACATTGGTTTCCAAGGCCAAAAAGTAGTTTTGTAGTGCTCCAACCTCTAAACCCAAACCCTAGGGCTTAGATTACCTCTCAAGCTAAAAATCGCAATACTCCCTCTTAGTGAGCGAGGTAATCCAAAGAATAGGAAGTATGTCATCGTCATCATTATTGTTGCTTATAACACTCCCTAACTCCTAGTGCACAAAACTATAGAAATCCCTGTAACATGGGGTATTCCTCTCTTGAAAGTGTCACTGTCACTCGAAGCCTCCTTCTCCTTCTTCTCTTGAATAATTTTCCATTCTCTCCATGATTCCTTAATGGTAGTTGTAGAATCACTCTTGCTCCTCAATTACCATGCACTCTCCTTGGGTTGCATTATCTCCCTCTCACCTTGCAAACTCCCTTTGGAACTTGAACCTTCTTCTCTACAACCTATACATGCTCCTCTAAAGCTTGCACCTACACCTACTTCTCTGGATCATGTTCCCTATTCTCTTTCTTCTTCCCATGATCTATAGGTTTCCCTGACAACCTATATAGACCATTCTATGTAAATCCAATCATGATAGTGATGGAGCTAGAGCTTCTTAGTTTGAGTCTCATCTTACCATCCTTGAACAAGGCCTCAAACCCCTTATGCTTGACTGCCCATATAATCATCACAATATATTTGAGTTTTAATACAAATAATATGTCTTGAACTTACATCACCTATCTTTAATGGTACAACTTTTGATCCTCTAATCTCTTTCTAACACTTGTTTCCGAACACCATGTGTAACTTTCAGTCCTGCTCATCTAGAGTCTTAGACACCTCTTGTAAGCCTATCATATGCTTTGACAGTCCACTGTCCATATGCCATGCAACCTCATCAATGGTACCCTCTAAGAAATGAGAGATCAAAGAAAAGTCCTCCTTCTATAACCTCCTAGAGATATCATCTATCTTGTTAGAAGTGGTGACACGTGTGGCCTACTTCCCTTTCTTCTTGTGATAATATCCCTTCTTCTTCATCAAACATCTCATAGAAAAATTACTGATATTCCCATAGTTGAAACACTTAATCTTACTCATGTCCATCTTCTACTTTCCCTTCATTCATGTTGCAAGTACCATGCCATCATTTGAATATTTCTTCTTTGGATGAAGATCGTCATCTTGCAACACATTTATGGAATATAGTTAGCAAACCCTTATAACATGTCATCATACTAGAGAACAACCTACAACCTCAACATTGTTGTGAGCCCTTCACTAACAATGTGAGCAACTCCCTCTTAAGTTATACTTCATTGTGCACACTTTGATTCACTGGCTCTTCAAAGTAGCTTCGACACCATATTCTTTTTCCATGATATTGTTGTTTAGGATAGAATCTAAAATCATTGTCTCTACCAAAAAAAGTATCACAACAAGTATAATTTGCACAACGAAACAATATAGAACAATAAAGCTACTAATGCACAAAATGTACACAACGTTTTACACAATTTGTCCAATAACCCAATCTTCGTTATATTAATCCCAATAATACAATTGTCTAGGCCTCCAATACCAGAAATAACGACCCTCAAATATTAACTAGTATAAGAATAAAAAATACAAGATACACTGATGATCTAGCTGATGTAGTTGAGGATCACAACTTCTTTGTTGTACCCTATACATTGCGGATCCTTCACTTATGTTCTACAACACCCACCTCTATAAATGCACCAAATATTTAGGCCACTGAACATGGATAGACAGTCTACCCTCTAGCTGATCATAAGTCCATATATCATGAACACATAGGGCCTTCACGCTCACTAACTACTCCTTCATCCATGATGGCAAAAATACTTTGAGAATTATACCCACTCTTGTTTCTCATCTCTTTTGGGACAATATTCCTACGTTGCTACAATGAAGAATAATATAGGGTAGGAGATTTTCTCCCTACCATCATCAAATTTCACTTCTCTAATAATGAACACAATCTACACAAATTCTCTTCCTAGTTGGCCATACCTTGAACTATAAAAATTGCCACTCCTATAAGCCCTTATTCCATCAAGGAAATACACTTAGGGCTCCATTTGGGAACTCTCACACTGTCCAACAGTCCTCAAATGCCAAACAAAAAACAAACAAACCAACCATCCAATATGGTCTAAAACTAGACACAACACCTAGTGATAATAAAGTAGAAATATACCTTATAAATTGTTGTTCATGAAATGCAGATTGATCAATAGGTAGGGAACACCTATAACCTACACCACTGCTCCAAATATGACCACATTTCCTAGAAAACACTATGGCCCTCTCCCTTCTATAAGTATGGAAACTAAATGCAAAATATGACTTCTTCAACACCCTCTAGTAGGTTTTTTTATCTCTCCAAATAACCACTACACTGCAGCCTAGTCACGCTAGAATGGACACCCTCTTAGCCTGTTTAGGGAAGAGAAATCACACCAAAAGAAGGTTAGAACAACTCCCTCTCTACTCGACCTTCCTGAAAATTGCTATGCCCTTCCAAAAATCATAAGAAAACCCTAAACAACTCCTATGGCCTTTGTTGAAGTAGCTCCTAATCTACGACCCAAACATAAATTATCTCCTCCAAGTCGAGTTTCCTTTGTGTTGCATAAGGATGGTGTATAAATGAGTACAAACTAACACCATATTTATACTACAGAGAAGGCCTTCTCTAATTTGTCCAAGGGGACTTGACAACTATCATAAGGCCTCTCAAGCATGAAGTTGACCTTAACTCTTCATGCCCAGGCCCACACTCTAACTTCAAAAATTCATATATCATGATAAAAAAGTTGGAATTGAGTGATTTTTGTTGCCCCAAATTTCTCTTGAGGTCCTCTATCAGCTCAAATAATCACATGTCAAAAAATCCTGATGGATTCACACCGACATAATTGGGTGGAAATCCCACACAATGGGTTCCGAGCCCACAGAGTACTCTTTAGGTGTTACAACCTCCAAACCCGAAACACTAGGGATTCAAGTACCTCCCAAGCTACTAAATCTCAAAAAAATGATTGGGTGATGAAGGTGTTGATAACAAGGATAAGGTAAAATATGTTACATTTTACATTTTATATAAAAATATCTCTCTTCTCTGCAAGCTCCCCCCCCCAAAAAAAAACAATATTAGGAATTGTAAATGAGATTGACTTACTTGATATCAATTATAATTAATTACTTATAATTTTATATTTTTTAGTTATTTTGCGTAGCTAAGAAATGTTATTTTCTTGTGCAAATTTGTAGCTAGACATTATGGTATAAAATTATAATCTAAATTTCTCATAAGCTGGAGGGAATTAGTAATTTAATTTGAAGCATTTTTGCCTACTATTTATTTAGAGTTTGATAATATAATTTGATTATTTCATTAAATTTTAGTTTTTTCTACTACTTTGTTATTAAGTCAAACCCTAAATTACTAGGGGAACACTCATAAAACAAAGTTACTACATTAACTATTTACTTGTAGGTTTCGATAAAATGAAGAGAGTATTTCTATAGTCCCAATTTAATTGACCTAGTTAGTGGAATAGATTTTTAGCTAATGTATTGAACCTCATATTTATGAAACCAATCATGTAAGTGTCATCATTAAATAAATTCCACTTCTTAGTTGTTTAAGCCTCATTAATGGGAATCCACTAGGTGGTTAGGGCTTTAGTAAATTAGAAATTATATATAGAAGTTGAAGCTATGTAATTAGTTTTCACCAAAATTTTATTAGATTTGGATTTGTGCTCATGTTGGAGGTTTCCCTTTGAAGAGGAAAGTCAACATGAATGTATTTATTAATATAAATAAATATGTGCTTACTACTATTAATTTCCAATTTTGGTTACATTTGTTTCCTTTCCAAAACTATAATTATTTCTATATTACACTATTTATTTTCTTTTTGTAGCTATGTTGTATCTATTTTACTATAAATATTATATTTTAGTAGACAGGAAACATAAAAAATGGCATCAAATCACTTTTATATGCCACCATGGGCTGTAATATTATAATTATTTTAAGGCTAGAGACATGTTTCAACATCTTTAAATAACATGATTTCTTTCCATTCAATTAAGCAAACTATTTTTGTGGAATAAAATTTTTGGAAATACAAGATGCATCACCTAGATGGATATCATCATAACCTCTATTAGCGCTCTTTTGGGTAATACTACATTCAACAACACATGTACATAGATTTATTGTCCAATAAAAATTACATTATTGTTATGATTCGAGTGGAAATGGCTCTTAAGGATTTCCTACTTTAGATAGGGTTTTCTTATATTCTTTCCACATAGTTAATAGGAGGTTTGAGGGGTACCCGTAACCCCACTTTATGGGGTCCGGGGCAGCGCCCCGGAAAATTTTGGTTTTGGACCCT
>APFE030095149.1:0-21779 GCA_000404065.3 Pinus taeda
TTTTAATATTATGTTTTTCAATATTTGTGTATAGAAATATGTTATTGATAATGATGATGATTAACACCTACTAAGACCAATGCGGTATATCAGACTTCAAGAAAAAAGAGTCTAATTGTCATTCTTCAAAATCATGTTTCTATGATTAAAGAGCAGGGAAAAGAAGCACTCCAAGATCGTTATAGTTGGGCTGGCTTAATAAGTCAATAATATTGGAGGTGTGTCTGATGATAGGGAATTGAGAGTGGATGTGGGCAAGAGTCGGGTAGTCTAAAAAGAATTGATTTTCATATTCCACCTTTTTAGTATCACAAATCTGACAAATTCTATCGTCTTGGGGAGTAACCACTGCTCAGTCTCACTCCGAAACTCATGAGAGCTAGTTCTATATATTACATGATTTTTTTGGTATTTTCTTTAAATATTATTGATAATTTTTTTTTTTATATTATATTGTTTGATATATATATATATTAATTATTATATATATATAATTTTATATCTGTTCTGTATCTATCTATTTATATATTTATATTTTATATTATTTTATTATTAAATTATATATATTCTATCTATATATTATATATATATTATTTATATTATTAATTGTTTGTTATTTTATTTTTGATATTTGTGTTATCAAAATAGGTTACTATTATTTTGAGTGGGAAACTTTTTATTTTATTTTCCAATTAACATCGACTCATGATTTCTTTTTCATTAATTTATTTTTATTTTCTAATTTATATAGATTAACATAGTTAATTTTTTTTCAATATTAATTAGATTTAGGTATTAATATTGATATTAATATTTTAAGTTAAAATAGTAAAATTAATATTTACTTTTGTGTAATCAAATTAAATGATGAATAATAATTTTTATTAAGAAAATAGAATATATTAATCTTATTCTAATATTTAACATAGTTTTAGGTAACTTGGGCATCATTCACGCTTAAAGGTATATCATATTATTAAAAAAATCCACCTATACCCAAATTATATAATTAAAATTTGCTATGTCATATTAGGTATTTATATCTATTTAAAATTTTAAAGGATTTTGATTGGCTTACGCATTATGATGTGGAAATTTAATGTTAACTTTTTAAAATCAAATTTCCTCTAATCTAAGTGGCCCCACAAGGATGAAAAAATAAGGTCCTCCTCAAGCAACCACATGGAAGAAAGACAAAGGACCCATGTCTCCAAAAAAGTAAGGGCCATCTCGAAATAGTTGTTGGAAGAGGAGGAAGTTTCAACTAGTGCAACAATAACGGAGAAGGCCCCAAACTCCATTAAGCTCTCTTCTCATGTAGTACCAAAAGGGATGCCTCCCCTAAAGGAGGCCCATGTGGGGACTCAAGAGGATAGTTTAGATTCAGAGGAAGAATAATTCCACTCCCTCAAGGCCCTCAAAGCCCAAGGTGGAAGGTTACTAACAAGCTTTGTAGATGAAAAATCAGATGTTGATAGGGAAAATGAAATAGATTGTTCATAAAGAAAAGCAGGGAGGAAGACAAATCAAGACCTGAAATGAAAAAACTAAAAACGATAAGGAAATGGGGATTGAAATGATAATAAATCCATACAAAAAGGTCACTACAAATGTCAAGAAAAGCAACTTTGGCATCAATTCTGGAGGAAACAAACTATACAGTAAATAATGAAGTTCTTCTCTTGGAATTACAAGGGGGTAGGCTCTAATAAACATATATCCAAAGTTCAATCTCTAGTAAAAAAAGGAAATTTCGACCATCCTCCTCCTTTAGGAGATGAACTTGGGGAAATGGGATTCCCTCCAAAAGTTGTCCAAATTATGGAAGAAGTATGAGCTTAGAGACATTGGATCACACGGGGCTTCTTGGGGGCTCTATTCGATTTGTTCTCCCTTTGCTTTCAAGTTGATTGACGTACATTTGGTGTCCCATTGGTTGGTGGTTCACTTGCTTCATTTCCCATCAAACAAGGTGTGTAATTTCGTTAATTTATATGTGCTTGTTCAATATACATAAAATATCAATTATTGGGCATCTCTCGTAGATATAAGAGACTCTCCTTAGAGTCAATATTGTATTATGGAAGGTAATTTTAATATAACCCTTGATCCTTGGGAAGAAAAGGGAGGCTCCCCCATTCAAGAATAGTTTCAAGAAAGTTTAGAGGATATGATTACTTCACTAGATGTAATGGATATGAGATCGACTACCAACAAATTTACATGGAATAATAAAAAATATGGATAGCTTTTTAGTTTCTTGTTCCTTTTTATCTCAACACTGTAAGGTCTCTTATTAGATTTCCCCTAGGAAAGTTTAGATCATCGACCAATTTCTCTTGAAGTATTGTAGGCAATAGACTATGGGTCATTTCCTTTCCACTTATGTCCTATTTGGATTCAAGGGGAAGGATTATTGGATTTCGTGAAGGAAGCATGGAGAAGGTGGGAAATTGGTTCTCCAATTATCATCTATGAAAAAAATAAAAGTCAGTTATTAACCAGTGGAACAAAAAAAAATAATGAAGACAGGGGGTGAAAATAAACATGCATAAATCAAATATGGAAGATTCCAAAAGGAAAATATAGCATAGAGTCATCACAAAAGAGATGTTGTAATATGTGAAAGAATAATTTGAGGCCTTCCATCATGCGCTTAGATTAAAGAGGAAGAATAACGCCTCAATACTTGTAGCCTATTGTTGCTAGCTAAATATTGCAACACCAAGTTATTTTATAGTCATGCTAAGGCACATGTTTGGAGCAATACTATTAAATATGTTAGCATGGATGGAGTGTTGTTCAAGTACTTGAAGGGCATCCAAAGGGAAACTATTGGTTACTTCAATTCTCTGTACGCTTCCTAGCTTGTACCCAATTCTAAGGCTATGAAGTATATGTTAGATAAAATCTCAAAATTAGTGCTTGAAGACAATAATTTGGACCTTCTACGAGGCATTACAAAAGAGGAGATTAAAAAAATAGTATTTTCTTTGAGCCCAAACAAAGATTTTGGTCTAGACTTGGGTTTTCAACCCACTTCTATAAGGCTTATTGGGTTTTCATTAAATTTTATATGATTTGTCTAATGGATTACATATTAAATCATGAATCAATGGGGGGGGGTTGGGGGGTTAAATCATCCTTCATCGTTGTGATTCTCAAAGAATTCAATCCAATCTCCTTCGTTATGTATAGACCGATCTCTTTATGTAATATTTCATGTAAGATTATTTTGAAAAATTTAGCACAACACATAAATGCTCTCCTTCTGAAGCTCAGCTTTAAGAATTAGGATGACTCATGGGCCAGAAAAACATAAAAGATAATATCATCTTGGTCCAAGAAGCAGCCACACTCAAGCAACATAAGGGAGGATAAAGGTTTGTTGATCAAACATGATATGGAAAATGCATTTGACTATGTCAATCATGACTTTCTATTGAAAGGTATATCTCAATTTGGATTTGATGGAAAATTTATAAAATGGGTGGAGGTTTATATCTCTTCCCCTTGGATATCCCCCTTGGTGAATTATTTCTCCTTGTTAGAAAATTATATATTATAGAGAAATGGAATACATAAAATATTACATAAATATAAACACATCAAACGTATAAAAAAAAAGAGACACAGATATACGTGGTTCACCCAATTTGGGCTACGTCCACGGAGAAACAACCAGTCCTTCCTTTTATATTATCCAGCAAACTAAAGAGATACAACCTACAACGAATCCACTGTAATTCCCTCTTCTCTCTCCCTCAATATCCTCTCTTTTCTAGCTCAAAATACAGATCTACATAGATGCAATACAATTCTCTCATATATAGTGAGGGGTTGCCTTTTAGGGCAAAAACCCTAAATTAAACATAACTTCTACAGTCATATCTTTGCCTAATGAAAGGCTCATATTGAATATGAAATTACAACATTTTACAAGAAAATTTTACATCTATTTTTATCTTCGGGGGCACTTCTCTCGATCCACCCACCAGGGGGGGCTCCCAAAGGTCGCAATCCGCCTCCCATGGACCCCCCCTGTAGCGAATATTTTACGGGGCGTTGCCGCCCCATTACGAATGTAGGTTTTAACCTCGTACAGAAATTACCTACATACGAATTTGAAATCACAGGAAAAATAAAAATGCGAGAGCATAACACATAAAACACGTATACACAGAGATTTCCCACTGGATCCCAAAACCGAGACTACCAGCTTGATCTTTTATTATATTCCTTTCAATGTTACAATTCATATTTATACATGTTGAAGCATCCAATACCATGGACCGAAAACCATCACGTCCAATACCATGGACCAAAAAACCATTGCATCCAAAAAACATGTGCAAAAATCATGCACAAAACCATAGGTGGGTCCGCCCAACCCTACATAGGGTCCAAAACCAAAATTTTCTTGGGCGCTGCCCCGGACCCCATAAAGTGGGGTTACGGGTACCCCTCAAACCCCTTGTTAACTATGTGGAAAGAACATAACACAACCCAACAACGAACTGGGGTCCAATGCAGCGATACCTTTGAATGCAAAAGATAATTAGGCTCCACACCCAATAATATCCCACTTGGAGACTGATTATAGCAACTTCACTGCTACTTCATTTGTTGGACAACGACTCCACTTTGGACCTGGTTGTTTCTCATCTTCTTCACCATACTTTGGAGAAGACTCTCAGTTTCTGCCTGGTTACAACTTTTGTTAACATATTTGCAGGATTCTGGATAGTGTGTATCTTTTCTAGTTTCAACTATCCATCTTCCAATGCTGACCATATGAAATGGTACTTGAGCTGTATATGTTTAGTCTTGGAATGAAATGCAGAGTTCTTTGTAATATGTATGGCACTCTGGTTGTCACTGTATAACCTGCCCAACTCCTACTTCTTACCCAATTCATCCAGAAACCTTTTTAACCAAATCATTTCTTTACTAGCCTCTGTAGCACACTACCATCCAATTTTCTTTTCCTGGATTGTTCATGTACCTGCTTACAAATCCAACTGCATGTGCAATATCAGGCCTTGTGCAGACCATTGCATACATTAAGCTTCCAACTGCTGATGCATATGGAACTTTAGACATATGAGCCATTTCTTCCTGAGTCTTGGGACACTCCTCCTTACTTAATTTGAAATGGATAGCCAAAGGTATATTAACTGGTTTTTCATTCTGCATATTAAACCTTTTCAACACCTTTTCTATGTACTCACTTTGAGACAATGTTAATTTGCGATTCTTCTTGTCTCTAGCTATTCTCATACGAAGGATTTGTTTTGCAGCACCCAAATCCTTCATTCCAAATGATTTTGCCAATTTTCTTCTAAGCACATTTATTTCCTACATGTTATAACCTGCAACAAGCATGTCATCTACATACAATAACAATATAATATAGTTGCCATAATTTTTCATTTTTAGATAAACACAATGATCAGAGTGACATCTAGTGTAACCTTGTTCAGACATAAACCTGTCAGATTTTAGATACCACTGCCTTGGAGCCCGTTTTAAGCCATACAAGCGCTTTTTCAACCTGCACACTAGTTTCTCCTTCCCTTTTACCTCATATCCTTATGCCTGCTGCATATATCTCTTCCTCCAAATCCCCATGGAGAAAGGTTTTCTTTACGTCTAACTGCTCAAGATGCAAATCTTCAGCTGCTACTAGACTTAAAATAGTTCTGATTGAAGTCATTTTAACGACAGGAGAAAATATCTCATCAAAGTCTATACCCTTTTTCTGTTCAAACCCTTTCACCACAAGTCTAGCTTTATATCTTTTTCTACCTCCATCTTCTTCCTTCAACTTGTAAACCCATTTATTCTGCAATTTTGTTTTACCTACAAGCAACCTAACTAAGTCCCAAGTCTGGTTATGTGTTAAGGAGTCCATCTCTTCTTTCATGGCTTGCTCCCACTTCTTCCTAGTTTCTACCTGCATTGCTTCTTCATAACATTCTGGTTCACCAGAATCAGTGAACACTACATAATATAATGAAGAAGAGTATCGTTCAGGGGGTCTACTTATCCGGGTAGATCTTCTAACACCACTTTCAAGTGTTTGAGGTGCTTGTTGTTGTTGTGGTTGTTTTTCTGGATGTTGATCATTATGATTTTTAGGCACCATCACTTTTTCTATGATCTCATCAAGCACTGTGTATTCTCTGTTTTCTTTTCTTGTAGATTATCCTTATACAAAACATTTTCATTGAATATGACATCTCTGCTCCCAATGATTTTGTGTTTTTCATAATCATAAAAGCGATAACCAAAATCATTAACACCATATTGAATAAAGGTACATTTCTTTGATTTTTCCTCAATCTTTGCTCTATTTTCTTTATTAATGTGGACAAAGGCTTCACAACCAAAAGTCTTTAAAAAGGAGTAATTTACCTTTTTACCTGTCTATGCCTCCTTTGGAATACCACAATCCAAGGAACTTGAAGGCCCTCTATTTATTAGATAAACAATAGTATCTATAGCATCTGCCCCAAATTATAAAGGCAATCCTACATGCAATCTCATGCACCTTGCGTGCTCCATGATTGTCTTGTTCATCCTTTCTGACACACCATTTTCTTGTGGTGTTCCTAAAACTATTTTTTCTATGTGAATTCCATTCTCTGAACAGTACTTATCAAACTCTTTGCTGTAATATTCACCTCCATTATTTGATTTGAGACACTTCAACCTTTTCCTTGTCTCATTTTCAACCAAAGATTTTCATTTCTTGAAAGTATCAAGTACATCAGATTTATTTTGAATACAATAAATCTAGGTTTTTCAGGTTGCATCATTAATAAAAGTAACATAATAACGAGAGCCACCAAGAGATGATACCTGAGCAGGTCCCCATACATCTGTATGCACAAGCTCTAATTTTTCTCTCTTATTTTCTTTCCCAACCCTGAGGAATCTGACTCTCTTCTGTTTTCCATAAACACTATTCTCACAGAATTTTAAATCAACATGCTTCAAACCTGGAAACAAATTTCTTGAGTGAAGAATCTGCATCCCCTTCTCACTTAGGTGCCCGAGCCTATGATGCCACAATGCTGTATCTTCTCCTGCAGAGGTTAAAGCATTAACATAATTAGAAATACCATTGCATAAATACAATGTACCAACCTTTTCTCCTTTTGCTATTACTAGGGATCCTTTAGTGACCTTCTAGGTTTTATCTATAAAAGTAGTCACACAGCCTTCACCTCCCAAATGCCCTGTTGAGATAAGATTTTTCTTTAGATTTGGAACGTGCCTTACCTCCTTCAATAGCCATTGATTTCCATTCTGATGTTTTATGAAAATTGTACCCATTCCAATGATTTTATAAGGTTTATCATCACCCAATCAAACCTGTCCAAAATCTCCTTGAACATAATCATGAAAATGTTTCTTATCAGGTGTGGCATGGAATGAGGCCCCTAAATCTACCACCTAGGCATCAATAATATTTTCTAAAGAAAGAATCAAATTATCTTGCAACACATCACTTGTTACATTTACTTCATGATTATTTTCTTGTTGCATGTCTCCTTCTTTTCCCTTCTGAGACTTGCAGTCTTTCTTCAGGTGTCCTTTCTTCCCGCATTTCTAGCACACTATCCCCGATTTGCACTTGGATCTAACTTTCCTTGACTTACTGTGATATCCTGGGCTCTTTCATATTTCCAACTTTCTTCCCCTAGTCTATGTAATCAAAGCATTACATGATGTCTCACTAGAGCTTTTCCATTGCATTTCCTCACTAAGGATTGCACCGATAACATCATCAAACTTTAAAGTACTAGATCCAAAGATAGAGTTACTAATGGCCATAACTAAACCATTCCAACTTTCTCACAATGAGCATAGAAATAACAGAGCCCTAACTTCATCATCAAAAGTTACCCCTACAAAACTTAACTAACTGGTAACTGTATTAAATTCATTTAAATGATCAGCAACAGATCCACCCTCTAACATTTTCGTATTAAATAAACGCTTCATAAGAAATACCTTATTTGAGGCCGAGGGTTTTTCATATAGTTTGGCCAATTTTGACATTAAAGCCTCTGTTGTCGTTTCCTTTGAAATATTAAACGCTACTGATGCTGCTAGGCACAGTCGTTGATTAGGAGCTCAAGTCCAAGCCATGGGAAAAGCTCAAAACTGAAAGTGTTCAAAATTACTTGCAATGTGAACGACCAGATAGGCCTCATCAATGTGATCCCGACATCGTGAACGGTTCGAAAATCTGACACTGTCTAGAGAAGTTATTGCATTTTGAAAATACCCAATAACTTGCAAAATTTGAATTTTGAAAAAAATTCAAAAAAGAATATTTCGAGGAATCTTCCATGGAATATTCCCCAAAATATTTGTGATAATATTCTGTTCTGGTTGGCCAATCAATGAGCGCCACGTGGCCTGCCCGGAGGTCGCCACGTGGCCCCAAGTCTACAATGTTCGTTTCGGCAAAACTTTTATGGAGCTCGCGGGATTCAACCCCGGGTCGGGTGGCTACCAGCCCACAGGGATGACCGGCCCGCCTACAACATAGAACTTAACAACATATGGGTGTAGTTGGTATTTAAGTTTTGTTAAAGGTTCGCCTAGGCAGAAAAGGGGCCACCCCTTAACCATTGGACCCTGGCGTGGGAACTACACCCCTAAACCTGGCAGTTACATTAACCACCCCTGAATTCTGCTCACATGCCCGCGGTTAGTGCCAATGGTTGCAGTTATTTTGGTGAAGACCGCCAATTTTGGCGTGTTTTCCATATTTATCTTCAGTTAACTCCAGTCCTCCACATTTGGTGGAGTTTTTTTAGGGAAAACTGGGAGAAAACTTTAGTTAGCCATAACTTTGGCATGGAAGAACCTTTTTGGAGTTCATATTTAAGTTTTATTAAAGGTTCGGTTGGGCGGAAAAGGGGCTAGCCCCTAACCATGGGACCCTGGCACTGGAACCACACCCCTAAACCCGACAATTACGTTAAATGCCCCTGAATTCTGCTCACATGCACGCAGTTCGTGCCAACGGTTGTGGTTATTTTTGCAGAGGCTACCAACTTTGGCACGTTTTTCATATTTATCTGCAGTTAACTCCAATCCTCCACATTTGGTGGAGTTTTTCTAGGGCAAACTGGGAGAAAACTTCAGTTAGGCATAACTTTGGCATGGAAGAAACTTTTTGGACAATTTTTTTTTTGATTTCGTATCTTCTCCTTACTTTGGAGCCATTGGTACAGGTTTCGGAGCCATTGGAGTTCATTTTCAGCCCTGTTTGCTTCAGGGAAACCAAAAGAACCACTAGGGCCTTTAAGTGTTGGAGCTTTGTTGGGCTGTGTTCACCTGTTTGAGGTGAAAAAAAGCCAATTTCTACTATTTTCGACCTTCTGAATCTAATGGCAGAGGTTTCAGAACCATTTCAGGACTTCTACAGCCTGAAAAGTTTCAAAGAAATTCCAAGAGCCACTAGGGCCTATTGAAGAAGGCACTATATTGGGTAATTTTTCATTGTTTAGTGATTGTGGAAAGGCATTTTTAGCTTTTTCATGTCTTCTGAATCTGTATTTGCATTCGGATTTTCCTATTGAGGCACCTTTACACTTGTATTAGCATTTGAAGCAGTTTTAATATAAGAAGACAAGCTCATTTTGGGAGGCTTCATCCAGCAGACGTAGCCTAAGAGGGGTGAACTGCTCATCAAACATCTGTGTCACGTTATGCTGAAGTTATCTTGCTGAACATTTTTTATTTAATAAGTAAACAACAAATTATATTAACTTTCTTGCACACAAAAACTCATAAACAGCTGTCAAAAACACTTTGTTTGATCAGCAAGACATGGAGTATAGTTTGCATATTTAATTTAATGGAAATGGATACCTTGCACACATTTTCAAGTACTTCCATTTTCAAATAAGATGGTATTAGAGTAGGTTGTTGTTGTTTTTGTGGTCTATGAGAAGCAATATAAACTATAGGCAGAGTTTGAAGCAAGCCAGGAAGCCTTCAAACCACTTTTGTTATACAATTGCACAGTAGATAAAGCTACTTTAGTCCATCTCTGGTTTAGTTTATATTTTGAGCATTTGTTTGTGCAAAAAGGTTTTAAAATAGTCAAGCTTTGTTTTATTGTTTGAAAACTGGTTGATTGTCTGAGTTTGCTTGAGTGCAAGGATAGTTGATGTTAGCTAAGTCTTGAAAAGGGTTGAAGACTAATTTCCTTACTCCAATTTATCTCAAGATTATCTTTGGAAAACACAAACTCAGGAGGAGTCGGAATATTCCATTTGATTTGTGTTTTATGGCTGCTTGAATAAGAGTGTAGCTGGAAAGACATTTGGTCAAAGGCTTGTCATTTTTTTGAAAGCTTTGAGAACTTTGTTTTGAAGCTCCTTTTGTTAACTGACCATTTACATGATGTCAACTTCTTCCACATGTGAAGTTTCCTCCTTCACAAAATCCTTCAATGATGACATGAAGAATGAGTTCATTAAGGTGAAGGACATGGTGCAGATTCTCATTCAAGATCAAAGAGAAAGTGTTCAGCTTCATGCACAATTGTTGGCTATGCAGGAAGAGAAGGAAACAATTCTCTAAAGACTGCATGACATGGAGAAACAAATCCTTGAAACTCAAGAAGCTTTGTCCAAGAAAATACCTCATCCACAGGAGGTAAATCATTCAAACTTGTCTTCAAATTCCTCTATTGAAAAGTGTGTTGGTTGTTTTGAAAAACATACAAGGGTTATAGGGTCCAAATTAATGTTTAAAATGGACTATTAAGAAGGCAAAGGTTTGGGCAAGCATGCACAAGGCATGGTTGATCCTATTTCAGTTGTGGAGCGACCCAAGAATGTTGGTCTTGGATATGTGCAGTCTAATGGCGAAGAATTCAAATCTTTGAATGCATGTGATGCAGATTTGAAAAGAAATTTTGTTCCAAGTTCTAATACACAAACATGTCAAGTTTGTTTTCAAGTTGATTGCCATTGTGTTAAGCCTAGATTGCAACAAAAGAGGTATAAACATTCACATGATCAATTTGATTATGTTTCAGTGAAGATTGATAATTTTGCTTATTCAAAAGAAAGAAAGTTTTGTTGCACACTTTGAGGTGGATTTAACCATGTTGCTTCAAGTTGCTGGTTGAAAAAGAAAGCACGCAGGAAATAGAAGAGGCAAAGAAAACTTTCACAGAAAGTGATGGAAAGTTACACATTTTGTCAAAAGGAGGGACATCATGTTTCTCATTGTTGGACCTTGCATCCAACAAGTCGTCCAAATAACATGTAGCTTGATGACAAAAAGATTGGCACAAGTGGATCTATGGATTCCATTATCGATGTGAAAGATGCACATGAAGAACTGTTGTTGCAACAAAAGATGCCATGGGGTTTGATTTTCATACTCATTTTGTACATGCATATCAATCATGTATTTCATTTGAAAAGTTTGATGCAATATTGCATGTGAAAGTAGTTTCAGTTGAAATTCCTTCAATTGAATTTTCCTTGTTGTTGCAAAAGTTTGCCATGGAGGTGTAAAAGATATGTATGATACTCACTTATATTGCAACAATGTCATTTTGGTTTAGCTCTTAGTCACCCACATGTTTTTTGGATGATGTACCTGTTGTTGGTATTTGAAAAGAAGAGTTGAAGTTGCACATGTACATAGAGGTTGTATGTGTAATTAGCAAACTGATATAGTTCATCGTACATGATACATACACATGTGTTTGTGAAGATGTATCTCGTTGTTTATCGACTTGTGTAAATTGTGTCACACATGTTTGTCGACTTGTGTCGATTGTGTACACACTTTTTACATTGATGGTTGTGTCAATTGTATAGCACATTTCAGGTCAACTTGTTGTTGACGTTGTACGTTGCACAAGGTGCCTTTGGTGTCGATTGGTGCAGAGAACGAAGTGTCGGTGCAAAGCAGTGCAAGATTCCATGAGATGGAAAAGCATGCAAGCAAAGAGGGCACAAATTTCAGTAAGGGTCACTGCTAGTTTCAGAATGGCAGATTGGTATGGCGAGAAAACTTGGTTGGGATTCGACACAAGTATATGGCTCATTCAGCAAAAATTCGCCATGAGGACACTTGGCAAGACAATAATTTTCTTTTTAAGGATGAAGAGAAGAGGATGTTGTTATTCTCTCATTTACTGTTCAGTTCAGTTTCATCACTTCAGTGAGCTTTTGGGGACCAAAAGCTTCTCATTTGGGAGGTGTGATTAGGAGCTCAAGTCCAAGCCATGGGAGAGCTCAAAATTGAAAGTGTTCGAAATTACTCACAACCTAAATGACTGGATAGGCTTGATTAATCAATCCCAATGCCACAAACGGTTCAAAAATCTGACACTGTATGGAGAAGTTATTGCATTTTGAAAATGCCCAATATCTTGCAAAATTTGAATTTTGAAAATATATATATATATATATATATATATATATATATATATAAGATATATATATATATATATATATATGATGAGGAATATTCCATGGAATATTCACGAAAATATTCCGTTCTAGCTGGCCAATGAATGAGCACCACGTGGCCTGCCTAGAGGCTGCCATGAGGCCACAAGTCTGCAATGTTCATTTCGGAAAAACGTTTATGGAGCTCATGAGATTCAACCCTGGGTCGGGTGGTTGCTAGCCCACAAGCCCAACCAGCCTGCCTACAGCATAGAACTTAACAACATCTAGGCGCAGTTGGTATTTAAGTTTTATTAAAGGTTCGGTCGGGTGGAAAAGGGGCTAGCCCCTAACCATGGAACCCTGGCGTGGGAACCACACCCCTAAACCCGACAGTTATGCTAACTGCCCCCGAATTCTGCTCACATGCCTACAGTTAGCACCAATGGTTGCATTTAGTTTGGTGGAGACCACCAATTTTGGCGATTTTTCCATATTTATCTGTAGTTAGCTCCAGTGCTCCACATTTGGTGGAGTTTTTTTAGGGCAAACTAGGAGAAAACTTCAGTTAGCCATAACTTTGGTATGGAAGAATATTTTTGGATTAACGTTTTTTTGATTTCATATCTTCTCCTCATTTTGGAGCCATTGGTATAGGTTTCAAAGCCATTGGAGTTCATTTTTAGCCCCGCTTGCTTCAAGGAATCCAAGAGAGCCATTAGGGCCTTTCAGTGTTGGAGCTGTGTTGGGATGTGTTCACCTGTTTGAGGTGAAACAAAAGCCATTTTCTACTATTTTCAACCTTATAAATCTAATGGTAGAGGTTTCAGAACCATTTCAAGACTTCTACAGCCTAAAAAGTTTCAGAGAAGTTCCAAGAGCCACTAGGGCCTATTGAAGAAGGCACTGTATTGGGTAATTTTTTACTGTTTAGTGATTGTGGAAAGGAATTTCTAGCTTTTTCATGTCTTCTAAATCTGTATTTGCATTTACATTTGCCTATTAAGGCACCTTTACACTTGTATTAGCATTCGAAGCAGTTTTAAGACAAGATGACAAGCTCATTTTGGGAGGCTTGATCCAGCAAACGTAGCCCAAGAGGGGTGAACTGCTCATCAAACGTCTGTGTCATGTTATGCTGAAGTTATCTTGCTGAACATTTCTGATTTAATATGTAAACAACAAATTATATTAATTTTCTTGCACACAAAAACTCAAAAACAACTGTCAAAAACACTTTGTTTGATCAGCAAGACATGGAGTATAGATTGCACATTTAATTTAATGGAAATGGATACCTATCACACATTTTCAAGTACTTCCATTTTCAGATCAATCGTATTGTTCCAAGTGGCTTTCTGCCGAGAATATCCCATTCTGTGTCTATCATACTCGTCAGCTTCTTTGCCTATCATACTCGTCAGCTTCTTTGCCTTTCCATTCAATGGTTGGTGCAGATCTCTTTGATACAGATAATCTTCCATCTACATCTTCGACAACTGGTAGTTTTGGTCGTTAAATTTTTCGACCCTAAACCTACCATCTTCTACCATTGCTCCCTCTCGAACCAGGAATCCTTCTCTCCTGCGATTTTATCAGCCAAATAGACCTTCGGCTCTGATACTATTTGTTAGAAAACTATATATTACAGAGAAATGGAACACATAAAATATTGCAGAAATATAAATTCAACAAACGCATAAAACAAGAGAGACACAGATATACGTGGTTCATCCAATTTGGGCTACGTCCACGGTGAAATATCCAGTCCTTCCTTTTATATTATCCAGCAAACTAAAGAGATACAACCTACAATAGATCCGTTGTAATTCCCTCTTCTCTCTCACTCAATCTCCTCTCTCTTCTAGCTCAAAATACAGATCTACATAGATGCAATACAATTCCCTCATATATAGTGGGGTGTTTCCTTCTTGGGAAAAAAACCCTAAATTAAACATAACTTATACTGTTAGATCTCCACCTAATGAATGGCTCATATTGACTACTAAATTACAACATTTTACAAGGCAATTTTACATCTATTTTTAGCTTCAGGTGCGCTACTCGTGATCCCCTGCCAAGGGGGGGCTCCCAAAGGTCACAGCCGCCCCCCCTTGGACCCCCCCTATAGTGAATATTTTATGGGCGATGTTGCCTCCCCATTACGAACTGGGGTCCAGTGCAGCGATACCTTTGAATACAGAAGATAATCACACTCCACACTCAACACTCCTTAGGATTTTTTAAAGCCTCAAAAGGGCTTTGTTAAGGGTTCCCCTTGTCACCTTTCCTTTACATATTGATGGCACATTCATTAAGTAGACTTCTTGAATATGAATGAATAAATGAAAACCTTCCATGTATAGGGTATGTCCCATGAATCAAGAGTATAAATCACTCTAAATTTTTGGATGGTACCCTTTTATTAGGAGGAGCCGCATTAATTATTGCAGGGTGCTTCAAGTAGGTTCTAGATTAGTATCTACTGGTTTTTGTAGATATTATTAATCATATAAAATTAGAGATATATGTTAGAATATTATCTCCCTTCTTCAAAAACAACTAGGTGTCTTCTTGAGTTTCACCATGTAGCCTCTTGGAAATATTTCAAATATATAGGCATTCTAATTTATTTAAAATCCCATTCTTCCGAATCCTGGTTAGGAATCATTACAAAATTCAAGTCGGAGATGCAATATTGGGAAGTGATTTGGCCAAAATTAGTTGGAGGTCAAGTTATTATTAAAGCGACATTAGAAAATTTTCCTCTTTAGAAGTTCAAAGCTCTCCTAGTGCTAGCTGGGACTCATTGCGAACTAGCTAAAATTATGAGGAATTTTTATGGGAGGGTGGTAAGCTTAGACATAAGAAGTTTCATCTCATCAAATGGGATGTGGTAAAATCCCTAAAGTATCATGGTAGGTTTGGTATATAGGATCCCTCCCTTATGAATATTTCATTAGGTGCCAAATTGGTGTGGAGATACATTTCAAATCATTCTTCCTAGTGGAAAGAAGTTTTATCTGAAAATACTTTCAACAAACCTGAGATTTTAGCCTCAAAGATACCTTGGCTCCAAAAGGAGGCTCGTCCATTTGGAATCTCTTTTATTCATATATGGATCTAATTAAAGAGCATATTCCTAGATATTTGGGGAATATGAAGTCAATAAATCTATGGTTGGAATGAATTCTTAATAAGCAGGTTTTGGAAAGTCATAAGGAGCTAATCCCCTTAAGAGATTAGTTGATATTTGAAAGAAAAATCAACATATTAGATATTTCAACAGGGCATATCTTATTTTCATGGATTTATTGGGACTTGAGTTGTGGTCCACACCATTTCGTGGCTTGAGATAGCTTATTGATGTCAATATTCATTGGTTACACCCCTAGGAACAGGGCCTCTACTAATTACCAGGTATGGAAGAAATAAGAATTTATGATTCGAGAAGGCTACTATATTTTATTGTTTCAAGAAGGACTTCCTCCAACATCTTATTTTTGGTCACAATTTTGGACTCCATATTGTCCACTCAAATTCAACTATTTTTGCTAGTTGTTAACACAATAAAATATTGATAGCGAAGAATCTTGGGAAAAGAGGATTGGTTTCCCCCTTAATTTGTGCTTTATTCCTAAGATAGAAAGAAACAATTTCTCATATATTTTTCATTTGTTTTATTTTTTGTGAAATCTCGGAGTTTTCCCTTACTCCTCTCTTCTCTAGAATTCAATCACTTGACTAGCTTTCCTCCCTCTTCTCTTTTGGGAGGGTTGCTACCTTGGAAAATTTAAAGGAAATATCTCTTTCATTTAAAATTTTTTGGTTTTCTCAAAAAAAATTGTTGGAAGGTTTGGATAGCTCGAAATGACAATATTATTAATGAGAAGCGATATCACCCTCATTTTATAGCCTTAAGAGCTTGAGTGTTATATGTTGATTATTGGAAGAATTTTTTCCTCCTTTGCCGATTTGGGAAATGTGGATTCCCAAGAAAAGTATGGCTTCTTAACCTCCTTCCTAGTTTTCCAAGGAGTAAGAAACTTCACTCAATACCTACAAAATGGTGGAAGTTGAGGATAGATAAAGATGAAATGAAGAAATGGAGGAAATATCATACACCATTTTCGCTGAGTTTTCATTGTGATTCAAAGAATAATTTAGGGGTGGCATGAGTGTGAGGGTTTATTCTCAACCCTGGTGAGAAATTTAGAATTAAGCACAATTGGGCGTTAGGAAAATGGGCAAATAATGCGGTAGAGGCATATGGATTGCTACAAGGGCTCCTTCTGGCCAAAGAAGCAAACATCAAAGATTTGTTGGCATTGGGAGATTTGTAGTAAGTTATACATTACCTTGTTGATGGAGCTTTGCAAAAGGATTACAAGTTCCAAAGCATTATTGATTGAATTAAGAATATGAAATTAGCATGTTTTACTATTACCTTCTTTCATGTGTTGAGAATGAACAATTTTGTTGCATATTACATTGCCAATAAAGGTGTAAAATTTCATCTAGAAGTCCTAATGAGAAATGGTATTCCTTCCTGTAAAACTATTCCTTAACAACGGGCTTGATATGTAGTGTAAATTTTGTATGTATATACATTTCTTTTGGAGAATCTACACCTCCAAAGACCCTATTTCCTTTATGATCCAGGTGGATACTAGTGGACACTTGCCTATTCCACCTAGACCCCCTAGTCAGTTTCATCTGTTTCCTTAATTGTAGCACAATTTACTATTTTTGATAGTTTTTGGTGTTCTGAACTTCTGAAGCTGTTTTGAGGCCCTAAATGGACTTTTTTGGGAAAAAATGACAATTTCTATAGAAAT
This sequence comes from Pinus taeda, assembly GCA_000404065.3. Classification (NCBI taxonomy): domain Eukaryota; kingdom Viridiplantae; phylum Streptophyta; class Pinopsida; order Pinales; family Pinaceae; genus Pinus; species Pinus taeda. Next base: position 17,285 of record APFE030095149.1, read on the forward strand.
CATGACGACATTTGTAGTCCTCGGAGAGATATTTCCAGCAAGGTATCATAAGCATCAAACAGAGATAATATGACCAAGTTATGACCCTAGGAAGTTGGCTGCCCAACTAACCCTAACGGGGCCCATAAACTCTTGGTGTTACTTCTCCTTAGGTTAGGGTTTTAGTTGTTTAGGGCTTTCTCTTATGGTTCAATAATAAAAAGGCCCTTGAGCCTCATTGTAACTCAATTGAAAGGCGTGTAGCTGCCACATCTCTTCTCAGAGATAAGCTACCATCACCCAAGCTATCTTATTTCCATTTTGTTTGTAATCATAGTTCAATATTTTTCTATTAATGAAGCAAAGTTATTTTCTACTACATCTCTGTGTTTATGATTATATCTTTAAATTTTTTACATTCATGTTTAAGTTCGTATCAGTGGTATTAGAGAGGTCTTCTCTTTCCTTATTTTTATTTTCATGTCCCCAATGAGGTTGAGATATAAGGAGTTAGGGCTCAATCTGGTTGAACATTTGCAAGATCAGCCCCGCAAAACCCGACAACCTCCCATGGCGGATGAAGGTAAAGACAAGGGGGCAGGATATCCTATCAAAATCTTACTCGAAGAAGCCCTCGAGCAAAAAAGGAACGCAATGATAGACAACTTTGCCTAGATCCTTTAACGGCTACCAAGGGGTGAGGCATATACTTCGTGGAAGATACTCTCGAAGCGCCACATCATTTAAGGTACAAGCTAATTTTGACATTCCCATATTTGAGGTTCAGATAGACACAGATGTCGTAGATAAATGGTTAGATCTTCTCAAAGGATATTTTTCTATTCATGATTTTTCCAGCCGAGAAAAGATCAATTTTGCACTTCTAAAAGCCACCCCCATGTCAAGGATTGGTGAGAATCATAATACGAGCAGAAGGATGAAATTACAGCCTCACTGTTTTCATCCTCACCCACTTGGAATTCATTTTGGGATGCCATCAAGGAGTAGTACTACCCTGTTGGAAGCTATGAGGATAAATACATAAAGTGGACCACGCTATGGTAGGGAAGGGACCAACACGTGCCAAAGTTTACCAATATTTTTCATACCCTTTGCACAAAGTTTGGTGTCAAATATTCTGAGCGAAATGTGGTACTCAAATACCGCGACTCCCTACACATGTACATCCAGGATGAGATGGATTTCATGGACATCTCCTCACTTGGCACAACATATCAATACGCTATCAAGATCGGGCAGAAGTTTAAACAAAAGAAGCGAGACTTTGGATCTACAAATATGAAGAACAAAGGACAATACCAAGGTGGGGTGATATAAGAAAACCTATTGAAGCTGCAAGAAAATAACACCACCATGAAGTCAAAGAAGGACACTAGAAAGTGGTGTGAGTTCCATAAGAGCCCTACTCACAACATAAGTGAGTGTCGGACCAAGCAGTCACAGGTGGCCGAGTTGAAGGCTTCAAAATCAAGTGTATGTTCCGACAATGAGTCAGAACCTGAAAAGAGGAATGATAAAGGGAATTGGATTATTGATGCAAAGCCTAGTGCCACTGCTTCCACCACTAAGATCCAAAAGAATAAGTCCGAAGATCCAAAGGAAGGGGAGCGTATTTTCCACTCACAAATGTGGGTGAAGGGTTTGTCACTGCAATTCATTGTCGACAGTGGCAGCCAAAAGAACCTCATTTCAATAGAGGTCATGAAGCAATTGGTCCTATTGACCATACCACATCTGTAGTCGTACAACATCGGTGGCGTCACCAAGGATGAGAACTCTGAGTCAGCCAACAATGTCACCTTCCCTACAACATCAACCCCTTCACAGATGAGGTATTATGTGATGTTGCTCCTCTTGATTTTTGTGATGTATTATTAGGAAAGCCATACTTGTGAAAGTGACATGTTGTATATGAGTCTAGACCTCGCTCTGTGATTATTTTTTTGGGTAATACATTATACAGGATACCGGAGGTAGCCCCACCTACCGCCACCTGTATGATCTCTTCTAAGAAATCCAGTAAGATCATCTCCTGTAATAGGAAATTTATTTTCTTTCTGGTTCACTCTCAAAGTAAAGGGAATATCATAGCCACATCCATGGCCCCTAGGAAGGGTTCCTCCACACAGCAGAAGCATGTGTATATGATCATGAAAGAATATAGGGAAATATTCTCCTCACCCACAGGGGTACCATTACACTATCAGGTCAAAAATTTGTTTGGTCTAACTCCTAGAGCACCTCTACCCAACGAGCTGATATATCGCCGCTCCATTGTGGAAAATTCCAAGTACAATCAACGACAGGATCAACATCAGGTACCAAACAAGTTTCAGGTGGGAGACAAAGTCTGGTTGCATTTGCAGAAAAAAACACCTTACAAGAGCCCATCGAAAGCTCAGACCACTCTGAAATAGTCCTTACACCATTACCAAGGTTGTGGGAAACAATGATTGCGAGCAAATCATTCCCCCATTCCTTTCCTTGCACCGAGTGTTCAATGTGGACTGCCCTCAACCATGCTTCCTACCATTATTGGACGCATCAGAGATTGCAAAACATATCACCAAGGACCAGGTTCAATAGAAATTTCCTCACCTCAGGGAGGTTTTGCATGTAATGGGGACCATTTCTTCCTAAGGGGGGAGAAATGATCCATGTGGATATTAGTGGCCACCCGCCTATTCCACCTAGACCCCCTAGTCAGTTTCATCTGTTTCCTTAATTGTAGCACAATTTAATTTTTTTTACAGTTTCTCGGGTTTTGAACTTCCAAAGCCATTTTGAGGCCCTAAACATCTCTTTTGGGAAAAACAATTATATCTATAGCAATCATGTCTTCAATTGTAGTCCTCAGAGATATCTTTACAATGAGGTATCATACATGTAAAACATAGATATTATGACCAAGTTACGACCCTGGAAAGCTGGCCACCCAACTCACCCTAACGGGGCCCATAAACTCTTGGTGTTACATCTCCTTGGGTTAGGGTTTTGGTTGTTTAGGGCTTTATCTTATGGTTTAATAATAAGAAGGCCCTTGAGCCTCATTGTAACTCAGTTGAAATGCATGTAGCCACCACATCTCTTCTAAGAGATAAGCTACCATCGCCTGAGCTATCTTATTTCCATTATGTTTGTAAGCATAGTTCAATATTTTTCTATTAATGAAATGAAGTGTTTTTCCATTGCATCTCTGCGTTTATGATTATATTTGTAAATTGTTGCATTCCTGTTTAAGTTTGGATCAAGGGAAGAAGAGGCTTTAGGTAGTGGACTATTGAAGGGTTATTTTTCGACGTTACACATGTATAAAGGTTGGCCACCTCACAAACCAGTGTGAGTAGAATTTTTGTAATGAGGTTGTTTGAGAAGATATGGGTTTAAAGGACTTCATCCCAGTAGATGGGAAGCATGCAGAGTATATATTCTCTAGTTCCGTCCGAAGATCTAATTATACCCCTAGTAGAAAATGTGGATAAGGACCCCATGGGTACGATTTCAACTCGCGTCCCTTGAACTAATGTTCAACATTATATTGAAAAAACTTACATTTTGACGCCAACTCCATCTCTTGTTATTTCTCCTATTGTTTTAGCTCCTCCCCTCATGGTTATTTTATAATAGACCCTTCTATAGCCTATACTTGAAGTGTCTTATTTCCATCCTCCTCCCTAATAGTCTTCCCATATTGTTCCCTATTTATATTCTCTTTCAAACTCCTATGATAATTCATGCTCTCTAATTACTACTTGTGACGCTAGAAAACGCTTGACCCAACCTTTAAGAGAGACTTGCAATATGAACCATGATCATGATTAAGAAATTCCTCAGCAGCTACCTCTAAAGGAGGTCTACTGTAATATTCCATGATCATGATTAAGAAATTCCTTAACACGTACCTCTAATGGAGGTCTAGTGTAATATTAGTGTAATATTCCCCTACGATACGATAGGACATGCAGGGTGAAAATTCCTTTTATCGAAAGTTAATAAATATCTAAAAATGACATCAAGCTAGGTAAATAAAACACAATTTTAAGGGTCCTGGGAGATAAAAAAAAAAAAACCACCCCTGGGGTTTCTAGATAATCATCTTCTTTTTTAATATAAAGAGATTTGAGGGAACCCATAAAAATTAGTAATAGATATATATATTCTCGTGATTTGTTTTGAATTCTTCATGGCCCACAACCGCAAGATCTCACACACACGCATCTTTTATCCATGGCAACACTCTATTTGTTTTACCTTCAAATATATGTATATAATTATAAATTCCTACAAACAATATATAACAATAATAGGACATATGTTGTCATATCTATATACATATATGTTTCAACATCCACAAAGCTTTGCATATGAGAACGAACCTATGTTTATATGTATACACCATACACAAAATCACGTGTGTCGATTATCTTAACCCTCCACTCCCTTGAGGCTCCTCGCATGATAAATATTAAGTACATGTATATATAAATAAATAAAT